>JASAND010013342.1:0-69342 GCA_030248195.1 Trissonchulus latispiculum
GAATTCAAACACAAATTTACACACTTTCACACAAAACATATTTCACACTAAAATTACCATTCTCACCAAAATTTCACATTAAAATAAACTCACTAAAATTACACATAACTCACACATTACACCACACACATTACACTGGAGCGTGTGTCGGGGGAGCACGGATCCATTGGGCTCAGAATGCCCTGCGCTGGATGCGCTCTCGGTTTGATTCCGAGTTGAGTAAGCCGCGGGACGCGTCTTAAAGAAACCCGGGGGAGATGTAAGGGAAGCAGGCATAGGAAAGATTGATAAGCCTGGAACGGGAGTTCAGCTGATGGCCCTGTGGTGTAGCGCTAGCTTGTCTGTTTCCGGATCAGAAAGCCAATTCTTTACTTTCAATGGTGAGTGAAAAGCTGAACCTCCCTCTTCCCTTTTCTCTTCTAGGTCCTGGTTTCGTGGGTACAAGGGTGCCTGACGCCTCCCGTTCGGGCTTGTCCTTGGTTTCTTCTTGATCTGCTAGCCCTGGGGCCCGTTGCATAAAAAATGATAAGTTATAAGTTCATAAGTTAATAACTTCATAAGTTAATATGTCATATACAATAAGTAAAGGTGTTGCATAAAATTTTATTGTAATAAGCGATTATTTCATAAGTAAATCTCAATCATAATAAGCGAAAAAGTCATAAGTTCAACTAAAATGGCAACTAACCGTGGACTGCACCAATAGAGTTTAAGAATAGTAGCAGAATAGCAGAAGGTTAACTACTCAATTCCCATTCAAAAATAGGATTTAACCTTCTGTTAAAGAAAGCCAATTCTTTACTTTCAATGGTGAGTGAAAAGCTGAACCTCCCTCTTCCCTTCTCTCTTCTAGGTCCTGGTTTCGTGGGTACAAGGGTGCCTGACGCCTCCCGTTCGGGCTTGTCCTTGGTTTCTTCTTGATCTGCTAGCCCCTGGGGCCCGTTGCATAAAAAATGATAAGTTATAAGTTCATAAGTTAATAACTTCATAAGTTAATATGTCATATACAATAAGTAAAGGTGTTGCATAAAATTTTATTGTAATAAGCGATTATTTCATAAGTAAATCTGAATCATAATAAGCGAAAAAGTCATAAGTTCAACTAAAATGGCAACTAACCGTGGACTGCACCAATAGAGTTTAAGAATAGTAGCAGAATAGCAGAAGGTTAACTACTCAATTCCCATTCAAAAATAGGATTTAACCTTCTGTTATTGCGCAGCTATTCTTAAACCTTTTTGGTGCAGTCCAGGGTAAAAGTCATAAGTTCAACTGAAATAGCTGGCAACTTATTGCATATATGTTTCAGTTCTACGAAGAGCAGTACAATGAGTTTAGGAGCAGTTAAATGAAAAGCATTGTAACTTCTTCTTCTACCAGCATTGTAACCGTTCTGAAAAACCTAAATTTACCGCTTTCTGTACATTTATTACTACAAAATTAATACAATAAAACTTGAAATTTTATTGCAAATTCGCTTATTTTAATAAGCGACTTTTCATAAGTTAATAGATTTTATGCAACGCTCGCTTATGAAATTTACTTATTTTAATTCCAAAATCGCTCATTTTAATAAGTCGCTTATGACTTATTTGGTTATGACTTTTATGCAACGCAAATTCGCTTATTGTATATGACTTATTGGACTTATTAACTTATTGTAATTTTTATGCAACGGGACCCAGGTAGAAGCGCTACAATATTGTTCTATGTTTTGCTCATAAAATGCAAAGCATTTAGCAACTTAGTTAAGGCCTTGACTACTACGGAATCCAGAGTGTTTGTCTAGGCTAGTGATTAGGGTCGTTGCCACAGCAGCCCACATGTTGCAGGCTCCCTATTGCGCAATGTTTAGGGATTAGATACAACAAACAAGCGCAGTAAAGAAAAACAACATTACAAAAAATTTGCTGTCAGAAGTGTGTGTGGATTCGAGCCGAGTTCTGTTCTGCTCCGAAGAAAATCATAGTGTAGCGAACAGGGGACAGGTGAACAGCAAACCACTTGTGCCAAGCTTATAGCAAACTAACTAGCACGCCACTTCGAAGAAATTTGCACGCTATATTTGTGTGCTGAAGCTCGCAACAGACGCACATTGAACCAACTGAGTAGTTGTGTTTTTGAGCTTTAGAACACAAACATAGCGTGCAAATTTCTTTGAAGTGATGGGTCAAATTTGTGGGGGTGTCAGAAGTTATCGTGCAGATGATGTCCCAAGCCGTCACGCTTTTCACACTCTTAGTTATTATGTACTCTTGCTAACACCTATACAGCTTATACAACTGAAGACACTATCTCAATTGGTTTTTAAAACATTTTCCAGTTTCATGTTGCTCATATTCTGAACAATTTGTGACACAGAAAAAGTATTGGTTGTCTTTCCCTTGCTTTACCTATTGTAAAACATTCCAAGCTAATGTATATTTCAAATATATGTTGCATTATTTCCTGAAGAACAGTGCTAAACGAAATCGTGGAGCAGTTTGACTCAAGTTGGTGAAAATAGAAAGATAATACTATACTTCGCACTATTCATTAAAGCTGTCTTCAAATTCATTTCATTAGGGATTGCAAAGCCCACACTAGAGTTAAATTTAGACACTTTTATTACTGAAGGGACTCCTGTTTTTATTTTGCGCTACTTTGGCTCAGTTCTTTGTTGAGTACGAGATTAGAGGAAGTTGGCTGTAGGGGTTCGCTCTGGACTCTCAGAAACTTTAAGACTTCTTTTAAAAAATCTAATGGTTTGACTTAAGCAATTTTTGTCCACGAAGGGCTGGCTTTCGCTTAAAAAGAAAGTGAAGTTTAGTTCCCCTATCACAAATGAGGATGCAAGAAGTCAAACTTTCACTAATTGTAGTATAGCTTGTAGAATCCTTACTCACCTCATGCGCTGGTTTCCACAGCTTGCTGAAGCCAACATAAGTGTCCTGAATTCAAATTATTTTGTTAAATTTCAGCGAGACCCTGAGCAAAGCTTTCTATTTTATTTCGGTCCACTCATCAATCTTTCTAATTGCAGTTTGCCACATGAATTATCAAGAATGCACAGCAAGCAACGAGTGGATGATATCTGATATAGATAATATAAGCGTGTTGCATTGTGAGGGTTAATTAGCTACAGTTGAATTTTAAACTGCGGAAACCTAAATGCCAGGTTACAGTCTGACGCGTCAACATGCGTTCTTGGGCATTCAGGTATATGAAGGCACCCAACTCATTACTTCCGCTTGCTCGCTTTAAGCCTTGTGTCGTCTTTGGGACGCTTCAGCTTTTAAAAGGTGGCCCGACAACTGACTTGCAGTGATTTGAAGCACTAATCACCCGTGGCTGACAAGGAAATATGATTGTATATACTGTACACCAAAACGTGTAATGCAAGATGATGACTTTCGCACAAAAAGAAAGCACCACTTAATTCTTATTAGTCTTCGACTTGAATTAGCTCTGAGTTCGTAATTTCATTTTATTATGAGCTCAAATCCACTGCTTCATTTCATCATGTATGTTTTGCCTCTCTCTTATCTTTTTCTGTGATGCTTTTATGGAAGGCGCCAGTAGTAAGATAATTAGAACCAGCGAAGATATTATGTATGTGTGCAAATTTTTTCATGCCAGAGGGAGCAAAATTTCACCGCAGAAGACTCTTTTTGGCTTCAGTTACAAATTAGATATAAATTAGCTTTGGGACAGATAACACGAGCACTCTTTACAAAGCAACATTCTTTTCTTTGGACCGTTTCTTCGAACATAATAACTAATCTAGTAAATGAAAATGCAGTCCTAAGCAGGTTACCGAGGTAGCCCTTCCTTTGTCGCTTCCAAAATTTAGTTCCACATTGAACAAACCCATTTTCGTCTGAAATTTCCCAACGGAGCTAACTGTCGCTCACATTTTCTCATCGTCTAATAAGCTTAAATAGAATAAGCCCCCTCAGTCTCAAGATATTCAAAAACAGTTTATTAGCCTAGTTTTACTTGGTAATTAAATTTTAGGACTAAGCTCATCTAATAGGAAAGAAGTTACCTACTGATACTTAAAGTGAACGATATTGAGCCCCATACTTTTTACATAACACAAGAGGTTCCTGCTTCGTAATACCATTGCCAGTAAGCATTACTCCTCTTCAATAACGTAGGATTAACTAAACTATTAAGTGGTAACAGACAACCCCTACGCAACTCTGCCTACAGAACAGTACTGTAAATCCTTTTCTGTACTTTCTTGGCTGCCTATCTGTATTACAGAAGAACGACTCCTGATGCTGATAACAAGACAGTAGGTTCTATTTCAAATTAAGCTGTCCTCGGGATTCAGCAAGTGAGTGAACCCATGGTCTAATATATTACATGGTCAAACTTTGTCACGCAAACAACGAAGTCATATATTCATCTATTTTTGTGTGAAGGCATAGATGTTTATTTTTGTAACTCCTATCTTGAAGAAACGGTTACATATGTTCAACTTGTTGCGATGACCCCAACTTCATTTAAATTAGATCTATGACTTCATTTATCTCTTTAATTTGTTCAGATTTTTATTTAAGGTAACAAACAGACCTGGTGATTGAGGAACTTACTTTTGTAGCCTCCGGCCCTTGGTTTTCTCACAACTTAGGCTTGCTATGTAGGCAAGCGGTGGTCTTCCTTCACATCTCCTATGGACTGAGCTTCCTCTTAAACCACATCGATAAAGTAAAGGGGTTGTTGGGCTTATCGCAGCCACTTAATGCATAGCGCGCGATCAGACCTCCCTTGCACTGGGTTAAAGAATCTACAAGTAAATATTTTCACTGCAATGTGTTTTAGTTCCTACCTCCACTGCACTAAACTTCTTTTGTCTGCCATTCAATACCTAGAAAGCTGATCCGTGTAATCTGAACTATAATAATACATAAGAAATTCCTGATAAATTATGATAAGTTTAATTAATTAATTCATTAATTAATCTATGTCATTCAAATTTGCATGTCTTTCTTGCACTGAACTGAACGGTGGAAGATATGTATGAAAAGCACATATCCAATTATATTAAGCCATTAAGGTATGTCCCGTGTTCCTTGTTCTCGTTTTTGCAAGGCATTCAGACGGCAATTGTATTAAACTATGCCTTAACCGGTTAATTCTTAATTAGACCAGCCTCTGACTCAGATCCAAAGGTGGCCGATCGTCCCTCGAGGTTCTCAACTGACATTTCCTTTTTAAAGTAATTAAGGAAAGGTCGGAAAAAACGTGTAGGCGTCGAACAGTCTGAGTCTACTACTGTGTCTCCCAAGCACTCTGATCTGCTTTAATTCAGTTAGCCTTACAGTTAAGTATTCATAACTGTTTCCAGAAGTATAGCAGCTAAGTGGGAGGGACAGTCAGAGAACCAACTGGTTACTTGGACTTTCGGGAAGGGTCTCGCAAAAAGCAACCCACAAAGTGGACATTTTATTATTAGCTTACTGCTCTCCGCAGTGTCATTTCTTAGCATCTTTACACACAAGGATTCTGAACTTGAGTCTAGGTGGTGGTTCCTCTTGGGCACATATTGTTGGTTGACGGCTCAAAGCAAGATGAAATTTGATGAAAGTTTCCAAAATAAGTTTATTTGGTGTTCTAACACCCTCCGCGCAATCCCGCTTCAAAACTTCGAGATTTCCGTTCAGAACGGTTTTCGCCAATTTCTGACAGTTGAGCAGCAACTACATAGTTATGACTATACTCATTTAAAAGATCTCGTTGAGTTCTACATTTTTGCTTTTGGAAGCAACTTTCTAGCTCTTCTCTAGTGTGAGATATAACCGATTTTCTTATTTTGGCATTGAAAACTTGTTATTTTTGCGGAAATCAAATAATCCACGATTTCTTGAGCTACGCAAGACGTAACATTTTACTAAGGGCGTCGATTTGAAGGTCTCGTCGAGGCCGATTATCCGAGGCATGATAGTCTTCCAGCTTTCCAGCTGCTATCCCGTGAGCTGCTATCATAAAAAATGTAGTTTTTGCAAAAACATGACCAAATTTTTTCCAGCGATTGTGGAGCATTTACTATGCAAGCTAGAGGGTTGCCACCAGACATGTGCAGGAGGGGTAGTTTTGGGGGGGGTGAAGGGCGGCCGAAGGCCGCCGAAAAACCGGATTTTTCCGGTTTTTTACCGGCAAAATCACGATTCGGGGGGGGGGGGTGAGGGACCCCTCTTGGGGGGGGGGGGGTGAGCTCAGGTCTGGGGGGGGGGGGTAAAAAAAAACCCCCAAACACACGTATGGTTGCCACTTACTAGACGTGTTTTACACAAAAATACCCAGGGACCCTTTTTTAGTTGCCCCGACTGCTGCTTTCTAGCTAAAGTGGCCGCTTGCTAAAGTTGGGAAAAGTAGGCAGAATCCAGGTTCAGCAAACATTTTAGCTAATTTCTTCATAACGAAGTGTGATTTCATGATAATTAAAAAGGGTCCCCAGCTATTTGATAGTAGAATCGAATGATGTAGTCGATGCCTCACGAAAAAATTTACTTTAGTTTGCAAAAAATCTGGAAAATTAAAGTACTTCCAGGAAAATAGTTTCCGAAGACTGAAGTTAGTTTCATTGCATTCAATAGAAAGAGAAAATATTAAGCTCCATTTTGACTTCTTAACTCCAAGTAATGAATGAGTAATAAGGGTTCAAATTTGATGTCTCCAAAAGGAATCACCACCTTAACTGAGGAGACATATCGTTATTCTGTTCGACGGTAGGAGCAGGGAATTTATTTAGACCGCACCTGCACGTAGGCGTCTTTCATGACGTCAATTTTTCTCAGTCTAACTTAATTAAGCACGCACATTCGTAAGATTTTTTTCTTCATAAAATTTCCACCTTTTTATTCAGCCACTTTATTGTAGAGAAAACTGTGAGGTAATATCATATCATACCTGCGCTGTATATACCTACTTTTTGAGTGCTTTGCAACATGCTTAACATTGTAATCTTATCACTTACACACACTTACAGTACCGAGCAAAAGTTTCGTCAGTTTTGACTGCGCTCAGGCTCACTGCTTCTGACTGCGCTCAGTGGCCGCAGTCAATGCTTCCAGTCTAGGTACATACTAAGAATGCTTATGTACAAACAAGGCCCCCGTTTCACTAACATTCTTATAAAGTCGCTTACTATTAGGCTATAAGCGGAAATTTATAAGCGGTTTATGAGCGGTTTATAAGATCTTGTAAAGTGTTGCACAAAACTCTTATAACTCGCTTATAAGTTTTGGACTTATAAGCGCTTATAGCTGCCAATTTGTAACTATTTCTACGCATTTACAAGATTTCTTTGTTATTTAGACTGAAAACAAAGCATGAATTTGAGAATAAAACTTAGTTTTCAAATATTCGTCGTTATTGGTGTACAAAAAATCTGTGAATTGACAGACTTAATCAACAATATTTACGTTGGATCGATTATTAAAAGTTAGAAGTAAACTGCTAAAACCAAATACGGTTAAATTAATTTCATCAGTTGTTAATCTATATGCTTTAATACTATTAATCTAATACATTCATAAATCAACTAATTTTATTTATTTTATATAATTCAAATTTATTTAGTTCCGACGTTTGGGGGAACTTAAGTCAAAGTAGAGCATGTATTGTGCCCATTAGTTTATGCTGAGCAGTGAAAATATGAAGGATTTGCAGTTACAAGCAGTTTATAAGTGGTCCTTCCTGCTTATAAAACTTATAAGAAATCTAAACTTACAAGACTTTCGTGAAACGGTAAAATTTATAAGCTTGTAAAATTGACACCTTTTATAAGCTTATAGCGCTATAAGCGCTTCGTGAAACGGGGCCAAGGTTAGCATCAACTTTAACTGTGTACTAGCTGTCTATGTTTTAGTTTTGTTGTCTGCCCTACATAAGAAACGCTGCTTTTTATAAACAGCTGTATGCTGGCAGTATATCAACATTGTAACGAGCTTGACTGTTGGAAGAAAGCACTGCATCTAAACAAGTCGGCCCCTAAAAGGAGCATCATCCCGACGTTGATTTTCGCAATCAGTTTACTGCTGTCTGCTTTGGATATTGCCAATAGTAGAAGTCTATAGTTTCGATGCTTTCTCGGCTTAGGACTTAGTACTTAATTCCAGGTGTCCAGCTTAGGTACCAAGTCCACAAGAGTGCTTGGGTCACTTCCGAAGGTTGATTAACCGAAGGATTCGGTTTCCTGCTTGCTTTGTCGGCGTCGATCATTGATTCATTCCCCCCTTCACTCTACTTCGAATTCTGGCCATGATTGTTCAACCTTCCAATTGGCCGTAGTTTATGTCGATCTGTTTTGGCATTCTAAGCAATATTCCGAGGATTATAGTTTTTCGAATGCCTGAATTGAATTGAATTGAATGAAATTTGATCAAACTTTGTAGAAAAGGAAGAAAAGAAGAAAACACAATCTTTTTCAAGAATTTGTCTTTGTAAAGCATATAATATAAAGTGAGCCAACAGCCACGATTAGACGTGTTTTCAATGAAAATGTACCACGTTTTAGTGCATTAACAACTAGTGTTGTGTTACTGCAAGTCTTCCACTTTGGAGGTTTAGCCAACCAACTGTCACTGCCAAGAGCCAACGGCCATGTGGTTGGTCATAAGCCTACATCTGTTGTTTAGCCATGCGACCATTACTAGATCGAATATATATACTGGTGTTATTAATTTATCGTGCTCTGTTGAGTCAAAATAACTAAAATCGGGTTCAAACATGTTTTGACCTATTATGTTTCTCTCCAACTTGCGATTTTCTTATAATTTTGCTGGAGTTAGAACAAAACGGATTGATGAGCCGTCGACCTCTAGGCAGATTAAAACTTAAGAAATAAAACTAAAAGTGGGTACAACCAGACATTGCTCGGAGAGACAAAATTTGCACGCGATTGCTTAATATCTATTTGACAATAACGCTAATTGCAGTGTGACTTGTATAAAAGGTTGAGCTAAGGTCCAGTCAACATCCTTACACTGAATCTGTTGAAATGAATTCAAGACAACGTATACCTAAGAGCTCAAGAGCTAAGAGAGAATGTGTACGATATTTTGCGGAGAAAGCTTCACAACACAGTAGACGTATTTCCAAATTCGATCTGGGAAAACGATCAGCCAGTTGGCTGATATTTTTGATTGTACAGATATTGGATACGCCGACCAACGCCAAAAACTATTAAAAGCAGGATACAAATAACTGCTGTCAATTACAGTACTGTACTTTACGGCTTTCTACCCATCGTTTCTTGGATTAGCTATAACGCATCGCACCGCAGTTGAGCGAAATGTATCACTGAAGAAAGTTGAAGCACTTAATTTGCATATTGTGACTAAAGATTGTGCAAATTTTCTCATTTTTATGTCAACCAGGGGGGAACTGCAAGAAATTGCACGCAAAATAAAAGTTTATGAAGAGAGGGGGGGTTCAGTTTTAAACAACTGCTCAAAATACAAATTGGTAACTGGGCGCATATTGGAGGGCAAGGTTGCAATAAGCAGCACTACCGAAAAACTCGGGGACGAATCACTTTCTCCAGGGCCCCCTCTGCACAAAAACGGAACGATAAGCTAGGTACAATGATAAGCATATGACGAAATTTTATGGTTGTTCTATTGCAGCTGACTTTGCTCCAGTTTAGATAACAGCTATCCCGCCTTTAGGCGGGATAAAAATGAATGTTTCAAAAAGCTTTGCCAAAAAATGTTATTGCTTTTTAGATTGCTGAGTCTGAGTGTGACTATACGTACATAATGTTGGTAGGAACTTTTTCACTGCAACTGCTGTGCTTCTTTAATATTACAAACGACTTTATTTCAATGTCAAAGCCATGTCAATGTATATGTCAGAAACTAGCTTTAATTAATTGATTAAATTATTGTATATAATGCAAATGCACTTGGACTTCCTGGTGTATGTTAGAGGCCTACATTACGTACGTAGATTTAGCACTCTAGTATATCGTACGCTTTGATTTGTCACGTATGTACAAAATAAGTGAAATCTCAAGTTTTACATCTTAGTAAAGATGAATAGAATTTGTCATTTTTGTTGCTTCTTATTGTCGCTGTATACAGCATTATGCTAGAAATCCTACACAGTAAAGCAGGGGCATAGTTTTCCCAAAAAGCCAGGAGAGCTTCTTGCGAACATCAATTTTTTGTTATGCAGTGCTTTAATTCAACTGTCAGAGCTTGTTACAATGCTGAAGTACTGCCACTCTGCCAGCCAACAGCTGTTGAATAAAAAGCAACATTTCTTGTGTAGGGCAGACAGCAACTTACAAAACATAGACTGCTAGTACAGTTAAAGTTGATGCTAACCTTGTTTGTACATAAGCATTCTTAGTATGTACCTTGACTGGAAGCATTGACTGCGGCCACTGAGCGCAGTCAGAAGCAGTGAGCCTGAGCGCAGTCAAAACTGACGAGACTTTTGCTCGGTACTGTACAAACCTTACACACACTGTGCACACTTGCACCCATAGGTTAACGCGGGGGGTGGGTCTGGGGGGTCCAAGCCCCCCCCCAACCCGGACAAAGTACAAGCCCTATCGTCGTCGGGGACGGCTGAGTCTCACTTTAGCACCTTTGACCCTGTTGTGACCTTTTTGAGTCTCACTTTAGCACCAGTCTCACTTTAGCATCTTGAGTCCCACTTTAGCACCGATGGGCCTACAGTAAGAAATTTCTTCCTTTTAAAACTTTGACCTTACAGTACGTCATGTGAGTAAGTACTATATAAATGAGTATACATGTATATACAGTACGTAATTAGGAGAAATTTAAGACAAACTACCAGATAGATTCTGTTTATCAATTTTCCAAGAAAAAATCTGGAATCACATTTATTTGGAAATGCATTCAATGTGATAAACTAAAGGTGAGAGATTTAATCAACTACTCAAATTTAGTCTAACTTAATACTAAATACTAAACTAAATACTACTTACTTTGCAGAAGCATGCATACCAACAATCTCTGAATCTCTCATAATTGCTGGAGCTAATTGACTCTTTTTCCTCTGAGCTTTCTTAGGGCATTTTCGCGCGCAAGTTAAAAGAGTAGAGTTAAAATTTTTTAACTCGTTTAACCCTGCAGGCGAGTTAAAATGAACTGTTTAACTCTCTTAACCTTGTGCGCGAAAAGGATTGAGTTAATTTTAACTCTTTTAACTCATTTAACTTTTTGACTTTCTCGATTTTTATCAAAAGCTGTGATTATCGGACAAAGCTGAAACTTTTTCTGATGGTTAACATATTTTTATTTTAAATATATGAACATATTTTAAAGAATTTTCCAAGACATAAGTTTATGCGAATAAGCTTAATACAGTTATTGAGTAATTTCACCTCAAAGTTGAGCTTTCTCTGTGGAATTGGAATTTTAATTTAGGGTAATTTTAATTTTAAAATATTTCAAGTAAGTTTCAAATGATTTTGTATTGAGTTATACCAAGTTTTGATTATACGATTATATTTGATTATACATTATATATTATAAGTTATACCATATTGAGTTTATACCAAGTTAAATTTTCAATCTTCAAAAATGTATTAAAAATTTAAAAGGCATAAATTCCAATTCCAGAATGACACAATTTAATATTTTGGCTTTAATTTGATCTATATATACTTTATTATTAATTATATATAATTTAAATAATACCTAATGACTACTAATTGTTAATGTAGAAGTATATAAGTACATTAACGACAACAAGAAATCACCATTTGTAAGGTGTGCGCCTCCCGGAGTAGAGCGTTTTACAGTAAACCCTCAGTTTTGCAAGGTGTGCGCCTACCGGAGTAGAGCATTTCTGTCAACAGCGAAAAATTGTAAGGTGTGCGCCTAACGGAGTATCACCGAAAGCTAGACTGCTGTTATTTAAACAGATTGTGGAAATTAAAAAAACAAATGTGCTTAGTTTTTTCTTAATTATAGGCACAAGATGCGTAACTTCCAAAAGTGTATATAACTGTCGTATAAAGTAAAAGAACAAATCTACCGTAACCCTTGTCATGTGGTGCTAAAGTGAGACTCTAGGTGCTAAAGTGGGAATGAAATAGTACAAACCTTAATGACCTTTTTATTTAAGGAGGTGCTAAAGTGAGACTGGTGCTAAGGTGGGACCTAATCTCGGGGACAAGGGGTAACGAAAAAATGGCCAGGGGGTAACCAAAATAGCCGGAAAACATTAGTTTTTACAGTAAAATTTAAAAATTTCCGGCTTCGCCGGAATTTTTTAGCTAAAATGTCTGCTTTTTCGGGAAAATCGGGCAAACTTTTGAAATTTTTTCCAAACCTTGAAGATTTTTTCCAAATTTTCCAAATTTATTCTTGAGGGTATTTATTCCCCCAGGACTCGAGCCTACGGCTGCACTTCAATTTTAAAAATCTTTTGAAAGAATTTTTCCTTCTGCTATTGGGCTCATTTTCCTTGAGTGACAATTGAGTTCTTGTGCTACTGCAATTACCTAATTGATTCTACACGTATGACGCAGTATCAGTATACATGATCCAGTAACACACAACCGCTTGATATTTCCACTCCAGTTAGTTCATGAATTTAGTTCGCTGTAGTGGAAATGTTAGGAAGGTCTTTCTAACTCAGAAACTTGGTTTAGCTCATCCAAGTAGACATTAACATAGAATCTGATTTTGGGTAGAACGCCGCGTCTAGCCAACCTTGCTAGGGTTGTTCCTATAAGAAATTGACTGGGGCACGGGCCTAAATTATCAACCGGGCCTAACCCGGCCCATGCTAGGCCCGGAGCCAAATTAAAGCCCGTATCCCGCTACCATGAACGGCCCAAAGCGCGGCCCCGCTCCTTGGCCCGGCTTTAAATCCCCGGGCCCGGAGATAGGCCCGCACACCGAAGCCCGAGCCCACTACTAGTCTTGACTCAAAACCCGGGTCGGGGCAAGTCCCGGACACGCAAACTGAGCCCGGCAGCCGCGGTGAGTAGGCCAGGTTGGCCCGGAAGCCCGGCAGGCCCGGTGGGCCCGGCATCAAAAACCTATTCAGATAGCGGGCGGGCCCAACACAAAATATTCCGGGCCTTGGTCTACACCGGAGAAAACCTGCTACACGGCCCGGAGATAACCCTAAACCTTGCTGGTTCATGGATCCGGAAGTCGAATAGGAATGTTTCTTTCTCTTCACTGTTTACAGCCTCACTAAGACGTGGGATTGGGGTATCTAAGTGAGTTGTACAAATGATTCCTTCGCTAATTCTAAATCGTTTCCGTGTTCCGCAATCAGACTTCAGCAGAACCTATCTCTCTAATCGACTACATTGTACATGTGCATTCGTTAAATTTAATTAAGAAGTCTTTCGACTGCATTGATGGATTTCGATCTGACTGCATATTTTAGGAAGACTATGATTGTCTGTGACTTCCATTTTCCTCCATCCTATAAACTGAAATAGAACTGAAACTGAAACCTCCAACTTGTGAGTTAATAGCAGTAGGTTTTTAAAGGCCTTTTTGCAAAATTAACTCAACCCTTTTCATGAAAGAATTAAAAGAGGGAAAGCCAAGCTTGAGTAGAGTTAAAACTAGTTAAAATGGTTAATTCCACTCTATTCTACTCTGCCCATTCTTGAAAAGTTCCTAAGTTTAACAAAAGTTTTGTTGTTTTAGCAAAATGTCATTAATAATTAATTTGATTAAATCATCGGCATATCCACTGAAGGCATGCTGCCCGCTCTGGTATTCCAGTCGAAGACAGTCTGATTATGAAACCATCAACGAAACGTCACAAATCTCAATTTGTTGCCCATCGCAAGAACAGCTGACATTAATTCGAAAAACATGGAGTGGCGAATTTTCCGATCTTAGCGATTTATCCACAGAAATTTATTCGACAGCATTCGCTATGGCTCCTTCTATGGTCAATCTGTTTCCAATGTTGGAATCAGAAGATATACCGTTATCAGAAAACTCCTCCTTCCTCAGAATGTCCCTGAAGCTAGTACAAACCCTGGATTACGTAATTCGTAGTGGTGAAAAGGATTTAGAAGAGACAGTGCCTGCATATCTTCAAAATCTTGGTAAGTCTAGAGAATTCCATCGGTTAGTGAAGAACATAAGGATTCCGTATCAGGCTCCGCTACTAACTTGAATTGCAGCTAACAGGTTAGTTGCAGAATTACTTTCAATGTAGTGAAAGTCAAAATAATGATAAAGAGAAGTCTATCAAAATTTCCTTTGAAATAGAAGCTGATAAAATAAGTAGTTTTCTAAGGGCCTATTTCCTTAAAGATCAAAATGGCCGGATTAAAATTTTAATTGTTATTTCTTCAATGCTAGATTAAACAAATTAACTCGTTTAATCAGGCCATTTTTAATCCGCGGATTATACGAGTTAATTTTAATCTGCCATTAAAGAAACAGCGATTAAAACTTAACTTTCGTTTAATCAGCGTAGCTGCACTGAACGAGAATTAAAAACTAGTTGAAAATTGAGCAGGCGGATTAAACGGATTAAAATTAATCTTTAAAGAAACAGCGAATAAAGCAGATTGAATTAAAATTAACTCTTCCATTTTTTTAATCCGAAGTGTGAATTAAGTGAAAGAAACAGGATTAGATAAAAAGTTTAATCCTAGGTGCATTAAAGAAATAGGATAAAATTTAATCTGCTTAACTCGTTTAACTCGCTAGATTAAATTTTAATCCGTTTAATCCGAGGTACTACTTCTCTAGTCTCTAGTGCGGATTAATTTTCTTCTAATCAGTTTCATCTTTAAAGAAATAGGGCCTAAATCCATTCATCCTAAAGCCAAGACTTGCGCTGCTGCGAATATATGTAATTTCTGAAAATGTGCTCCCTTAGAAGCAGTTTAGTACTAAGGGGGATATCCGAAGGCCCTATTTCTTTAAATATTAAACGGATTTGATTAAAATTAATCCGCATTAAAGAAACAGCATTTCGGATTAAACGTGTTAAACTCTAATCAGCGAGTTTAACGAGTAAAACGGATAAATTTAATCCTGTTTCTTTAATGCACTTAGGATTAAAATTTTAATTAATCCTGTTTCTTTATTAACACCTCGAATTAAAAAGTCAACGAGTTAATTTTAATCTGATCTGCTTATAATCGCTGTTTCCTTAAAGATTAATGTTAATCCGTTTAATCTGCCTCCTGCATTTTCAACTTTTTTAATCCTCGTGCAGCAACGCGCGGATTAAACGGATTAAAAATTGGCGGATTAAAATTTTTAATTGCTGTTTCTTTAATAGTAGATTAAATGAATTACAATTAACTCCTTTAATCCGAGGATTAAAAATGGTCGGGTTAAACGAGTTAATTTTAATCTGTTTAATCCGTTTAAGCCTTCATTAAAGAAACACCCGTTAACATTTTAATCCAGGTGATTTTTAATCCGTTTAATCCGATCATTTTAATCTTTAGGTCCTAATAAGTTTGCTAAGTGCTATTTAGGGACAAAGGACGTGTGCGCTTTTTGGGCTGGATTAATACATAATTGATCATACCATATAACCGATACTCATGTCTTCGGTTTCTTTTCCATCAGTTGTGTCTACTAAACGCAATATCAGATAATTCTGATATTAAAAAGTTATGCCATTTCCTGTTCCAGGGGCCTACCATGTACGATTTGCGCATCAAGGCTTCAAAAATGAGTACTGGAGTGTTATGGAACAAAGTATTGTTAAAGCTCTTCACAAAAGGACAGAGAGTGTGCCAAATCTGACTACAGTGGAAAAGATTGAAGCTCTGAGGGCATGGTCAGTCTTCATTGAGTACATCGTGAAACAGACTCAACTGGGCTATCGTACAGAAATAGCCAAAATGAGTCACAGCTGACGCTGCCATCTGTTTTTATGTTTATGTCGTTGAGTGATTATGAAAAATAAATTTCAATTATTAAAAACCTGAAATTACTCTAACAAAAGGGACAGTCTCTTTATTTTTTTAAGTGTTTTAAATGCAAAAATTAGGGCTTTGTGAAAGGCGGCCCTGGGATAGCTAATTTTATACTAATTATTCTAGCCATAAAGTTGATGCTAAAGCATATGTTAACCGAATTGAACTGCATATGTAGTTACGTAAATTTAATTCCTTCTATGCACCTTCATGCCTTTGACTATACTATCCTACGTTACTAAAACTATACCTAGACTAAACTTGCTAGACTTTCATTTTAATAACTTATGTGACACAGTAGGCATAATATAACGCAAAACTGTGGGCAAAAGCAAAATAATACCATGTTGAGATTACAATGCCTGTGGTGAAAACAAACAGCAATCAGTAACAGTAAGACTACATAATGGTAAAGTATGCCACTAGGCATGCTCTTCGTCAACCTAACAAAAACTAAATCAATGATCCCGCATATCAGTAGTATATACTCACTCGCTCCATACTATTCGTAGATGCTTAAGGTGGTGATTCCTTTTGGGCACATATTGTTATTTGGCGGAGTAAATCAAGATGAAATTTGATGAAACTTTCCGAAATAAGTTCTTTTAGCGTTCTAACACCCTCCGTGCAATTCCGATTCAAAAATTCGAGATTTCCGGTCAGAGTGGTTTTTCCCAATTTCTGAACGTTTGGCATAAGCTATACAGTTATGACTATATTCATTCGAAAGATCTCATTGAGCTTCACATTTTTGCTTTTTAAAGCAAGTTTCTAGCTTTTCTTTACCGTGAGATATAGCCGTTTTTCTTGTTTTGGCGTCGCAAACTTGTCATTTTTGCAGAAATCAAACAATCCAACATTTCTTGAACTACGCAAGCAGTAAAATCAAACTAAGGGCGTCGATCTGAAGGTCTCACAGGGACAAATTATCCCACGCATGATCATCTTCTAACTGCTATCCTGTAGGCTGCTATCATAAAAAATGTAGTTTTTGCAAAAACACGACCAATTTTTTTCCAAAGATTGTGGAGCATTCACCATGCAACCTGGAGGGCTGCTACTGAACAAATGTGTTCTGCACAAATATACCCAGGGACGATTTTTTAGTTGCCCCGATTGCGGCTTTCTAGCTAAAGTAATCGGTTGACAAATTTGGAAAAAGTAGGCAAAATCCAGGTTACGCTCACATTTCAGCTTATTTCTCTATAAGGAAGAGCGATTTCACAATAAATAAAAAATCGTCCCCAGCTATTTGATGGAGGTATCGAATGATATAACCGATGTCTCGCGAAAAAATTGACTTGAGTCTGCAAAAATTCTGGAAAATTATACTTCTTCTAAAATGTGTTAAAAATAAATATTTTAGAAAAGCAACATTAGTTTCGTGGCATGCATTAAAAAGAGAAAACGTCAAGCTACATTTTGATATAAAAATGGCTTCTTGACTCCAAGTAATGAATGAGTAATAATGGTGCAAACTTATGTGACCAAAGGGAATCACCACCTTAAGCCCGAAAAAACAAGCAGTGAGTGCATGTCATTTACGGTGATGGTATCCTTTTGTGCAATGGGTTTTGGAATAAAATAATTTTCTCAAATTTTGGAGTTGGATCAAGATCTATACATAATTTTAAAGCTTATAATCTGTACATTCGGCTCGTTATGTTTAACTGGAAAAATCTTACTTTCCTGACACACCAGTTAATATAATTTTTAGACATTCGATTTCTCAAAACTGCAGAATCAGCCAAAATTTCTTTTCGTGTTACCATATAGGAGGCATATGATGGATAGAGGGAGGATTTTTGATTTGGGTCAGTGGCTCTTAATGGTTCAAAAAATCTGCAAAATGCAAGAAGGCACTAACTTTTTCAAATTTGCAATAAATTTTCTCGATCGGCCAAGAAAAACGTCCCTCCGCAATAATGTGAATTTGCCAAATTGCCCTCCTGCCAAAAATCGTTCGAATCCACCGGGTAGTTTTTGAGAAATCGATGTTCTAAACAAAATAATCGCAGTTTTGCCAAAACGATTTTTGGCCAGATCTCTAGTTTAAAGCACTAAAGTCCCGCTAATAGGCATTCGTAAAATGAGCATTTGGAGGATGTGTAGATTGAGTACAAAAGTACAAATACAAACCAACATTGTCGTTATGTGGCATATTGACTACTGTGAGAATAAGGCCAAAAACCAAAACTTGTTCATCTTTTTACCTAAAAATACGGGACTGGTCCCAGATTGTTAAAGAGCACGAAAATGACCCACTCTGAAAGCAGTTTCGTAAAGGATTAAAGCTGAGAAAGTGAAACACCCGAAAGGACAAGTAGCTTAAGTCTGATTTAAGGTACAAGTCACAAACACAGGGGGCGAATTTATATACTTTCCTTAGGGTCTAATATACGGAGCAGTCAGCGTGCAGAGCATATAGTTTTTGCTCTGATAACAAAGAGCCTGCCTGTAGAGGCCTGCATTACGGCCCGCGGCTTTCACTTTCACGGGTCGGGCCGGGCCGCGGGCCGAAGCTCACGGGCCGGGCCGGGCCACGGGCTGAGTTTTCAGCCTCAGAGTTGGCGCCGGGTCCGGGTACCCGCGGGCCGGGCCGGGTCCGGGTCCAACTTTAGGACCCGCGGGTCCAAATCCGGGTCCGGATCCAAAATACTGAAGAAAACTGGATTTTGTTACATTTAGGGTCGTTAAAACATTACAATTTTTTATTGTATTTCTAATAAAAGGTTGGTGGAACCGGTGTGTTAGGCATTGAGATACAATGTTTAGTTGTCTAGCTGAGGTCTTTCTGATCTATGCTGCTCTGCTGGCATAGAAACACAATATGTAGTAATAGAATTGGAAGTAGAAATATGACAACTCGAATTGATAAGTTAGCATAAAGTTTTGCAATGAATGCAAAAATTTAATCTAGTAAATAAGCTCAAGGACATTGTTTTCAAATACAAGCCACCAAAAATTCGTTCACATTCTTTCCTCCAAAGCATTCGTAACTTGTCTTTGTCCGAAGGACAATCTCGTCACACTGTCTCTGGACTATCACAAAACTGCTACTGCTTTTGTTAGCCCTAGTACTCAAAATTGCCTTGAGGTGTAAAATAAGTTAACCTAATGCTTATCACAGGTTTTATTCGCGACTGAGCTATTACAGTAGTAAAATTGCAGTGAAACTTAAGAATGCAGTGAATGTTTGAAATGCAAACTGGTTCGTTTTTTATATCCGGGTACCCGGATCCGGGTCTGGACGGGTCCGGGTCCGGCCTAACGGGTCCGGGTCCGGGCCGGGCCAGAAATTTCGGACCCGGAGCCAACTCTCAGCCTGCTCCCATTATTTTTGCGAGTGTTTACTAATGAAAAATAACTCAAATGTTTACCTTCAAAGATTTTTGTGCTTTTTGATCTCTGAGCTTAATGTGCCGAGCATCTGACAGGCCAATTACACTGGGAAGAGTCCCGTATCATACCCTTCCTATCATCTACTCTTGGTAATGCTTATGCTCATTTCTTGATTCGTGAAAAGGTACTAAAAAATTATCGTTTTAGATGTTGTCCAGCACAACCCTGTGGTTCAAAACATTCAAAACCAGCACTTCAAACTGTTTAAATTTGGAAGACGCAATTTAAACTATTAATTGCAAAAGTTTACGCTCAAAATTAATGTCAAATCTCTCAATTCATTGACGTAATTTTGCGATTACAATATAGAAACTTCTAACTGAATTTCAATAATAAATTTGGAATTTTTTGAAATTTTGCACTTTCTGAAAGAATAAAAAATTTCGCGGGCCGGGCCGTGCCGGGCGGGCCGAAAAATTTGACGGGCCGGTCCGAGCAGGCCGAAACCTTTCACGGGCCGGGCCGGGCGGGCCGAGAAAAATTTTTCACGGGCCGGGCCGGGCCGGGCCGCAAAAATTCGGCCCGTGCAGGTCTCTACTGCCTAGTGGCTTGGCTTACTCTTATCATTATGCGTCTTGGTAACAGAACGAGTGTAACAGCAAGGGTTTACAATAATGACATAAAATAAACCATGCTACAATGCAGAGAGGAATGCAGATATAGACTGAAGATTTTCCACAAATTAGTCCCTAAAACAAAAACTGGCAAAAAATTGGAAAAAACCAAAGGTACGCCAACTTGACAGCTAAAGATTAAAAAGTATCACGTAAAACTTTCCAGCCTAAGCACGACTTGAACAGTACACCACAGCATTATGGCGATGGAATAATCGCGCTATTACTGCGAGAATTGCTTTACAACAGGAATAACAGTTAAAACAATAACATAGAATCAATCATTGCTAAATGCACGAATACAAGCATAAAATATTTTTAAGCGAACTAACATCGAAATCACTTCAATCTTGGTGAAACATAACAAAAGCTAAAGTTGCGTCTTTCGACAAGATAATTAATTGTTTCCCAAAAACAAAATTAGTAAGGTATCTCTAAACTGGGTTTGTTTTAAGGACTCGAAAAGTGGGGGGGGGGCGCCTCCCGCCCACCACAAAAATGAACCCAGTTAAATTTACCGATGATGTATATATATCATATATATATACAAAACTGTCAATATTCTAAAGACTTAAAGCGCTGATAACAATCTTTAGTTTTCATTCAGACAAATTTTTAAAACATCTTACTATTACATATATGTACGTACTAATAAATCATACCATGCAATAATGCAATCAAAATATAAATAGCATTAAATCTGTGAATGACTGAAAGTAGAAAGAAGCACTGCAATTCATACAGATAAACAAATAACCAAACTCTGAAACTGGCAACAACGCAACACAATAAGTCCTAATAATACAAACAAAAATGTGATCGAAAGACGACATATTTCAGCGAAATGTGAACATAAATAACATGAAAACAAATTCGCACACACAAAATTATTTATCACAAATTGAAAGTTATTTGTAAACGGATGGATTGAAATTGGGCAAGAGGGCCATGAGAAAAGCTCTAACATAATGTCACCCAGAACAATTGGAAAGATAACAGTGAGGTTGAAATGGTGTTCGGTTCTGTATGACCACATATGCCACAAATGTCAGGCCGAGTGCGAGAGATAAAACGCAGAAGCATTATGGCAAATGGCCGCCCGGAGGTAATTCATTAGCTCCTTTTGATCCTACAGCCTTACAGAACCATTCACTGAATTTCTGAAGCTCATTTTTGGCTGTTCGACACTCCTCTTCTAATCGACTGTTCTCATCCCGCATTCCCAGCAGATCCAATTCTAGACGCGTCTTCTCCTCACGCTCCTGAAAAATAGACCTAGCTTAGTCTGAAGTGTCTGCGAAAAAGTTTGCGTCTAGCAAAAAAGTAGGCGCGGGGACAGTGAGGTGAGTTCCCTGCTCACCAGTATGGAGAACCCTAAGATGTAGGCGGGGAGCCAGCAGCAGTTCGGGGGCGGCGGAAAAAAATTAAGAAGGAAAACAGGAAAAGGCCAAAATTCCAAAAATTCCGCGCCTTCGACGCAAATTCTCTACATTATGAAGAAAAAGCTTTAAATGCATCCGTTTTTTCAAAGAATTACTATTCTTGCCTGAAAATGCGTAGTATATATTTTAAAAAAATTTCTCAATTCTTCAAAATTAAAAGATTTAAAGATTCGAAGACCAATTTTATTGCAAAAACAAAACATTTCTTCAACTTTTGGGGGGCTCCGCTTCTCAGACCCGCCGATGACAAAAATTTACCGCCACTCCGTCACCAAATCCTGGATGGACCTAAAATGGTATAAAATTGCTTAAATTCAATGAAATTGGCCTGCATTGTACATGCAGTGCTGTAAGTACACTAAAAAGGATCAAAAATTCAGTTTGAGCACCAAAACTTAGGGAGAAACCGGAAATGAATTGAAAGTTTTGACCAAACATGCTTAAAACTAGGCAATTTCTGAGTATCTCAAACTAAATGGGGAACCGAAAAATGAGGTTGGGGCCGAATGAGGGAAAACAAAAATTAGGGTGCGCCACCTCCCACCCACCCCTCAGTAGAAAAAGAATAGATGAGCAATGTACTCGTAGATTGCAATGCCCTTCTACGTTGAAAGTTGTACACACTAGAGTTTGACCTCATTCCACTGAAGCGCCTGTAGCTCAGTTGGTAGAGCGTCTGCGCGATAAGCAGGAGGCCGCAGATTCGAGCGCCGCCCTATTTTTTGGATACTTGATGGCGGTGGTTTGCAGCTTTATATCATTATTTAATTAGTATGAGTCTGCCCCTACAAATTTATCCATCTAATAATTAAAATGTGAGTATATAGGTTTAACATTAAATCTAAGTTTTGATACTAATAGAGATGTCACTGAGGCGGCTAAAAATTTGGGTACAAGTAAATTTATTTTCGCAATTCAAGATATAAACCTTGCATCTGCTAAACGAACAGCTACCTGATTTCCGACGACTCACCATTTCCGCAATAAGTATTATAAGGTAACAGTAGTTCCAGTATTCATATTCAGCATGGCAATAAGCATAAACAATCTAAATCTATGTGCCATTAACCCTAACGTGCTTACTTTCTGCAACTGATCCTGCAACCGGTCCACTTTTTCCTCCAGAAGCTTAATTCGTTGATATGCAGCATCCAATTTCAATAGCTGGGGATTAGAGTTAAGACCAGTTGCATTATCCTGGACTTGATCCGGCAAAGAATCATGAGATCGCTGCTGAATACCTGAAGACAGAATTAAGTTACTGAAAGATTAAAAGAAATAGAAAAGTCAAAATATCGCAGCTGAAATGTGGAACAAAAGTTTCAAAAACTGTGGTATTCGGACATACAAACTTCTTAAACAATTAGTGGGTATCCAAAAAGAAAGAGGTGGGCCCAAACGCCCTATGGTTACATTTTCTGACGGATGACTCTTCTTTGCGCAAATCATCACCTTTGAGGTATACCCATTTTTAACCATCTGAGGGGGATACAAACTTTACTCTCTCATGTGTTATCCTATGTTCGATAACTACAAAATTCTAGTGATAGAAACATGATATTAATCAAAGAAAAACAAACGCCTTTCTGTCACCAAGTTCGCTACTGACCTCAGAATCCTTTTTTGTATCTTAGCTCTAAACACTTAGAGCTTTGAAACTGTAACCTTTGCATTAAAAATTACACACCAAGAAACAGGTGACAAACATTGGCGGATCCAGGACTGGGTGACGGGGTGGCGGTAAAATTTACCGGAGGGTCTGGGGAGCACAGCCCCCAGAAGTGAAAAATTTGTTTTTGCAATAAATCTTTTACGGAACTTCAATTCTTTTTCATTTTGAAGAACCAAGAAAATTTTCTAAAATACTACCCATTTTTAGGCAAAATTGCCATTCATACCAAAACGTCTGTTGCATTTCAAGCATTTTCTTCATAAACGCAAAAAAAATGTGTCGTTAAGTAGTAAAAAATTCTTGCCGACGGCGCGAAATTTTTTGTGTTCTGTCCATTTGTTCTATTTTTCTCCTTAATATTTACCTTTGAACAGCGACGGAGGGAGGCGACCACTCCCCCCTCCCCGATTCGCTCTCGGTGGCAAACTAACCAACCTTCTATGGCACGTGTCGCAGCATCAACCAGATTGGACCAGTCAATACCCCGCTCAGTTTCAGGTGACTGGTAGGTGTAACGAGCCAAAGGCATCCGTCTCGGATCCACATGGGCCGGTCGAGCCGTGGCTATCATCAGCTCTCGTCCTCCGGGTTGCCCATGCGGAGAATAGGGATAGGATGGAACAGACATACGAGAGACGTGAAGTGAGTCGTCCGAATAGGTACGATACATTGAAGTCTGATCAGGATATAGATAGAGGCGACAAGGCTAAAAATTAATAATATATAACATAAAATAGAAAAGTAACTATACTTGCAGGGCAGTTTTACAAGAGGGGGGGTCGAAATCAACCTGGAATGCGAATTGCAATTTATGACTGATTATTGCAAGCAGAAAATAAAGCATAAAACAGAATTTTGACCAACATCCGGTATTGTCAAGTTATTTGTCATGAAAAAATTAGTTGGTATGCCTAGCTACATGTGACAATAATAAGATACTAGAAACCAGATAGCCCTTGAACCTAAAACTAGTTTCAGCTTTCAATTACGATTTTGATGATTCTCTATTCACTAATATTTTTACAATCTCCAATGAGTAACAGTTTCGATGAAAGCATTAGACTAACCGGAGGTCCAGAGCAAGGAGGCTGATGATTGTCGCGATAAATGGGGAGGGCTGGCGGCATTTCCTCTTGATATGTAACCGTTGGGGGAGTCGGAGGGGTGCGATACGTTTTGGGAGTCATACTGGACATACTGGTGGTTTCATCTTGCGAGGCGCTGATACCGTAATTGGTGGTTTCCATAGACTGGCGTCTGGAAAAAGACAATATGATTAGTTTACCAGAAAAATCTCATAAACTTGCATTACACCACGGCCCAGGGGCGCATCCAGGGGGGTGGTCCAGGGGGGTCCGGACCCCCCCCCCTTTTCGTAAAAATTTTCGAATTTTTAGCTATTTTTTGCTCCAATTTGGCCATTTTTGAGGAAAAATTAGGCTCGGACCCCCGCTTTTCGGGTTGGACCTCCTCCTTTTTAAAATCCTGGATACGCCCCTGCACCACGCTGCTACATTAATATTTAGAGAATGAGCTATATTATTTCCAATGTAACAAATCCAGAAATTAAAAACCCTATATACCTGTCGGACACCCGTTCCGTCATATCAGATTTACACTTGTCCACCCGCTTCTTCAAATCTGACGGCCTAAGTCGCTTCGACGAAACAGTCGTGGCGGATCCTACAGAAATCGCAAGCAGTTAAATATTCAAAATACCAACATTAAGGCATAGTTATAAAATACCTAAGTGGAGGAAATGGTGGGAGAACGTGGCGAAGGAAATGGTGGGAGAACGTGGCGAGCCTCCCACCCCCCGCAGACATGCAAGAAAACGGACATACCTTCTCAGCGAGAGGGAAAAAGAGAAGGGATAAACCTATCCAGCGATTTTACTAATAACTGCACACTTGTTAACAAATTTCATCGAGTTTTTTCAAAACATGTCCTAAAAGTCTGTGCTTTTTTCAATTTTTGGTCAAAAATGTAAAAAAATTCTGCCAATTTCTGCCAATTTGAGGTAGACTTCTTTAAAATTTTGAAATTTTTCAGGGGTGGATCCCTTGTCGAAATAGGAGTAGAACCTTTCCAGAATCGTGCCCCGTGTTGAGATAAAGTCGTAGTCATGGCATTACGTCAGCGTGCGTCAATTTATCCACTTTAAACAAACGTTACATTTGAAACAGACGCGTCCGCAATTATCAACGCATCGTCGCATCATATTGTTAAATTTCAAATCTCCGATGTAAACTACACCATAATATACATTCTAAGTTTACAAGAACTATCAGAAGCACTAATGCAGATTACCATGATTTCGCAGGCCGCTATCCGAGGACAGATCGCTGCTCACACTGCTGCCCACCGAACTGAGGGTATCAGTAGGCTCATTTGAGTAGCGTCTGACTACAGGTAGTCTATACAGTTGATGATTTTCTTCACTAGACATACTGGACATTGTATTAGACTGAAATAACGGGAATTTATGCAAGTATATTCTCAGTTACAAGCTAAAAATAAAATCAAATGAAAATTCTAGCAAAGATGGCACTCAAATACAGCATCGTTCTTAAATTTACATTTTAGTCCAGAACGGGGAAATACTTTTGGTACTAAATCCAATACAGGTAACAGATTGAATTCAAATCCTCCAAAAAATGAAAAATGTCAACCACTGTTTTTTGTGTTTTTTATTGTGTTTTCGCACACTTTTTTTAGAAAAACACAAAAGTTTAAAAAAACACTCTAAAAAGCACACTCAAATTTTCACCTAAAGGAGCAAATTTTTACAGATTTTAAGCATAATTTTTAAGTTTTTCCAAAAAATTTTGTTCCTTCGACGCAAATATCATCTATATTCCTTTTTTACTTCTGTTTCGTCTGGGCAATAGTGTTAGTGTAGCCTTCATTATTCTAAGCAACGCTGCGACTTGGGACCGTATAGGCATACTATTCTACGAAATTATGTTTCCAAATTCAAGAAATAACGGGAATAAAATATACTGTCGAAAATTTTTGAAGAATTTCAGAGCAAAACGTTGAATTTTCAAAAAATTCTCAACGTCTGGTGGGCTCCGCCCCCCAGACCCGCCATTGAAGCGCAAAAAGACGTCTTCAACGCAAATATTTAACGTTCAGAACATTGAAATATCGTTTATAAAGACTAAGCAAGCAATATATGTTTTGTATTTCTTCTGTAACAAGCGAAAAGTGCTAAATATAGTTATAAATGCTGTAAAAACCGTTAAAAACGTGTTAATACTGCGAAAAGCGAATTTCCGGAAAAACACAATTTTATTTAAAAAACACAAAAACAGGTGGAATTTTGAAAAAACCCTGATGTCAACCATTATCAAACCTTAACATCACAAATAGCCAAAGTAATACCTGATATTCATTGGCACCATCCGAAGGATTGCCACTGTAGAAACCCTGATCCGCAGAACTGGAACGAACCTCACCCGTATCAAACGGCTTAGTAAATCTAAAATTAAAATCAAAGCTTAAGGGGGGGTCGCTTTGGGTCAAAATCGATAGTCACGGATTTGGCTCATTTTCATACACAATATAGGTACATATGTTCTCAAAAACAAGACAAAACATTAGAATTCGAAACTAAACAGTGACAGAGATATTCAGCTATAAAGTTGGAAAACTTGAAAATCACTCCGATTTGCCCTCCAAAGTCATGTTGAGACAGAACGGTACCGAAATTTTGGTCAACTAATGTGGCAATTTAATTCGTGTGGGTTGGCTAATATTTTAATGCTAAAACGACTCTAGAATATCCATACAGTCGTTCACAATACATTCATCAATTGTGAACTGAGCGTTTTTCAGCTAACTGTGCCCTCAAACTTTAACTTACTCTAACTTCCAGATACTACATTTCAGACACATAGTTCTATTAGAAAAGTTGTTCAGCACATCGGTAGCTATCGAATGATACCCAATTCGTCTATATTTTGGAAATTTCAAAAATTGAGTTTTTGTGACCTAGAAGAGATCAAAGGAGCCGACACGATAGAAAAGTTCTACCTTTAAGCATTTGCCTTTACCTTAATGTCAGGCAGGCATTGAGAGTTTTATATGCCAATTTTGGTGACTTTCGAGTGGGTAATGAGTGAGATATTATTACAAAAACGTGAAAATTGTGCAAAATAAAATGATGATTTTTGGCAAAATTAGCCCATTTTGTGGCAAGTTTTTTGAGAGCACTACAAACGGTAGAAATTTGCAACTACTGTCATAAGAATTCTGTGTATGCGTAGAGTGCAACTATCTATAAGCGATTTCTGTAGCTTTTGCCAATCGCGCAGGAGAGGCAAATATGTTTTGCTGGTCCTGTTTTTCCTGGTACAAAAAGCACAAATTTTCCGAAATTTTGACTTTGAAAAATCGCCAAAAATCCGACACTCAACAGAACTGTTCCAGAAGGGTTATTTGCACTCTCTAATATGTCCTTAACATGTACAACAAGGTTGCAGCGCTGTATCTTGCATGCAGCGAAAAAATTTTCTGCCACAAACATTTTAACCTAACTTTTTCATTTTCCTATGTTTAATACATGTCGAGGTAACCTTTGAAGGCCCCTACAGAACGATTGAAGCAATATTACGCAAAACGCACCTGTCTTATTTTAGGGACACCCATTAGGACTACAAAATCTGTGAAAATGAGCAAAATCGGAGATGGTCGAAAAATCGGCCAAAAAGTGACCCCCCCCCTTAATGAAAATGCTTAATTGTTCGACCATCAACTGATTTATAAAAAGAATATGAAAAGTTAGCTGAAAAAATGTAGAATGCAATGGCAAATGTATCGTGGTGCATATACATCTTCCAGGAGGCATGGAAACAAAATTTAAAAAGATGCTGAATTTTCAAATTATCATTGTGGGTTATCAAGCTTGAAATTTGTTCATATTATATCTTCCATTACATTAATACCAACTCAGCCGCAGGAGCAACAAACTATTCCAGACTAATCAAAAAACTTATCCTATCAACCAGATGAAACGTTTTCGGCCCACTAACCGATGGTCAAAACATGAAAATACAGAAACCGAAACCTAAACACCTCGTAAGCCCAACCTAAGCAAGACTTTCAACAAAGTACCTAATTAGATAAATCTAAAAAGCAGTATTCTGGCAGGGGGGGAAAGCGTAATAAATAAAATCCCTCAAAAGAAATATCAGTCCTACAAAAAACCAAATAAAATAATGTTATACATTGTCTTTAATGACAAATTTTAACGTATGTCATAAAATTTATGGCAAGGGGGAATCCATTAAGACTTCTTGTACTGGGCTTTGTAAATACTGGGAAAAGAACTCGTTCGTTCCAACGCTTTGGATAGGCATCGTAAGTACCGACTGGAAAATATAATAAAAAAACTACCTGCTAAAAACAGTTAACAAGCTTCAAAGTGCACATTTTGCCGTCTACAATCTAATAAAGGCTCATTATTCGTAAAAAAGCTGAAAGGGGTATATTGGCTTAAATTTATTACTATGTTTCCATATAATGACAGAATAGGCTAGATGAATGAAGAGACAAAAACTGCTAATCTTATTAATGCAAGTTAATCGCTAATAGCCTGACATTTTTAAGGTTATCAAGAATTCTCTTTTCTTCATTAGACTGTTTCACTGCTTTGCGCAACGATCAGTGTTCACATTATACATACAGCAAAAAATAACGGAAAAAATAACTGGATTCAAAGCTAATAATCTCCAAAAAACACCTGTGTAGCGTTAGTTTCCACCGAAAGAAACGGAACGGGTATTCAGATATTGAAATAGAAATAAACAAGACGCAACAACAAAAACACCACACATGCAGCATAAATAATAAGCTTTCGCATCAGCAACTATAAAAACACTAAATTCACGTATCACGTAAGTTGCATTCAGAATGCCAGATCATGAAATGTACCTGCCACCTTTGCCAATATCATCCAGAGACCGAGAGGCCAGCGCCGTATTTTCTATCATGTTACCTTCACTACCGGAAGGCGAAGGGTGAGATCTATTTACAACGACTGACTGAGTTGCTTGCGCTGCATGGAGCTGGCGATGCTGATGCTGAATCGGGTAACTGTCGGGAGGAGTCGCGGAGCCTCTAGTTGAGGACGACACGGGGACCGAAGATGTGGCCATTCGGATCCCTCCTTGCTGGGAGTTCAAATTTTGTCGCATCACCTGCCGTCGAAATGATACCCGGTCATAGCTAGAACAGCAAATGTTGCTTTGGCAAATGCTAACCAATATACTTCCGCTACAAATTATACGTCTCTTCTATAGGAAAAATAAAAAAATAAATGGCAGTCAAATTAAATGCTCTAAAAGAGGGGTAGCAGACGGCTAACACGCTTTAGGGATAGAGTCATACTGAAAGCTGAAACTTGTGAAATTGAAGGGATGTAGAATAAGTACAGAAGTACGAATTCAACAAGCAAAATTGAAATAATAATGAAAACTTTAATTCAATATTCGGAGCAATATTCGGTCATAACTTTCTGCCTTTTCCAATTCCAAGATTTCTGAAGGGGGAAGTCTGGGGGCAACCCCCTCCGGTCTGGACGGGAGCACCGATTTCTGGAGGAGATTCTTAAAAAATTCCTAAGAAATGGCTATCTTTTGCTACTGAACTCAAAATTGAACAATTTTTAACCTAAATTTTAGCTTAAAATTGCTAAAAATGCTAAAAAACCTAAAAATCCGAACATGTTTTCAAAATTTAACCTCAAAACCTGTTTTTCTGTTGGCTTTTGACATCTGGGGGCCTTCAGGCCCGCATCGCCTCCCCCTGCAGGAAAAAGCCAGGCCTTTTGGCCGCTGCCGGTATTTGACGAAACCATTTACGTATTCGATCTCAGCATTAGATCCATTTAGACTAGAAAGCTTCAATTAGTTAACCCAACTTGTGCACCTTTCAAAGCTCTTTAATTTGACAACAAACTTGCCTATGCTTGTGATCTACATCTAAATCGACAAAACCTGTTTTCAAAAAACATCGGGTCAAAACAAGCAATTTTTGAAAGAAAACTCTTCAAACATTGACTATACTCAAAAACAGTGAGAGCTAGAGACTTATGCCTAATAGCTAAGATGTAGAGCCACATAAAGCTTTAAAATGATCATGGTTCGTAGGCATAATCTTCTACGTATAGTTCTGGAATTTCAATTTTTTGCTTCTCACTGTTTATACATGTACATGATGGAACTGGCGTTTTACAGGAAGTTTATCATCACACCAGATGTAATTTCTGAAAGTTTGAATGAAATTGGGCAATAATTTTTTGCACATTTTGCAACAGTACATGCACGAAAGGGGAGCGCGACCTTAAACGCCAAGGAATCGAAGAAAACTTTCAAGAGTAAAGTCGTAGGCCTTGGTGTAAGCATTCGAATGACTATAACTTTGTGAGTGTAGGGTAACCATAGCAAAATGTGATTGCTCAAAAACTAAATTTTGTACGCCGCGACTATTTCAAAATGTTTCTCAGGCTAAATGAAGTTATTGTACCAAATTAGAAGCAAACAAATGCTCTTTTAAATCTAAAAAAGCGAACCCGAACCAGTACATTAAGACTGCTAGGGCAATACAAGATCTAGCTTTCAGCATTACAACTACTGAGATACACGTATATAATAACTGTATAAACATAGCTGCTGAAAGGGAAAGCCAAACGAACGAATTACAGTTTTGCATGCATGCAGCTAAAACAAGGTAGGGTAAGCATAAAGACAAATACTATGCTCATCCAGCCAAGAACCAATGTGAACAAGTTTACTTCGGTCTAGACTATTATACGTATGTACCTAATCTAAACATGCTACAATGAGGGCAATCAACTGCAGGTATGATAACAGTGTACAAACCTTGGCGGAGGGGGTCTTTGCGGAGGACCCGCGTATCTAACATAGCCGCCTCTTCGAGGTGAATGGTCAGGGACAGAGTCCAAAAAGGGAGAGTCTGTAGTAAGAACAGCAGAGCAATACGGATCCTCACAGCCTCTGAAAATACAATTATCCACGCTCAATATTATTTAAGGATAGGGTTGCGCCGTTAAGAAATTTCTCGGGCCGGGCTTGGGGCCGGGCCGGCCAACCAACCTCCTCGGGGCTGTGCTTCGCCCGAGCCCGGCCCGAAGCCCGCTTCAACGGCCCGAGTGCATCGTGAGCAATCCGAGTGTTGCCCGAACGGCCCGATTCTCCCGAGTACAGCCCTACAGCTGCTGAGAGGCCCAAGAATGGCTCAAATCACATCCGGTTTGTGCCAGAACTATTATTATTACAAGAACCAAAAATGCTCCTTCGTCGCATGTAAAATACATATGAGTACTCTCAGGCAGGTTGTACAAACATGGAAACTAGCCTGTAAAATGCATATGAGTGGCGTTGAGGTTGTTAATTAAGGAAAACAAGTTGCAACGGCTTAACATATGAGCCTGTCCTACAACGAGGCTCATATTGGCGTATGTCGTAATATAATTTGTCGATATTTGATCTTCATATAAATATCACGTAAAGCTTTTCATTACAAAATTAGCTTTTCATTACAAAATTGTCCTTCACACATCTTGTCGCTAAGATATTATATGTACTGTGCATACGCATTATACGACATGCCACTCTGCGCTCTGACTCAAAGCCAAGTGGGGAAAGCATTACGTACATAAAAGTAGTGTGTCATAGTGTTCCGAGAATACAGTAGCTGTAGTACTATAGTGCTTCCGGAAATAGTAGGTGACATGGTGTTTCGGGAAACATCAGCTTGCACGTACAGTTCAACTTGAGGTGTCGCAGTTCACTTCGTTCAGTCCATTTCATTCAGGTAACAATGTCAACATGTTATTTCTACTCATTCATTTTTTCTTTAATATGATGATCTGATGATCTTTAACGAGGCTGCACTGTGACGCTAATATGAGCCTCTTGTAGGACAGGCTCATATGTTAAGCCGTTGCAACTTGTTTTCCTTAATTAACAACCTCAACGCCACTCATATGCATTTTACAGGCTAGTTTCCGTGTTCGTACAACCTGCCTAAGAGTACTCATATGTATTTGACATGCGACGAAGGAGCATTTTTGGTTCTTGTTTTCCATTCTTTTACATATGTATGCACAAAAAAGAACCAACATAATATATATCCGAACACCATGCGCAAGCAGACACTCTTTTGACCACTTTTGGAAAATTTCATATTTGACCCAAAATCGCCTACATCCCCAGCCCACCCAACCACAGCACTCAACAGCAACTTTGAGCAAGCAATTCTATGACAAAAGTTGCTCAGCTCACTCAGGGCTTTCATTTGGTACCAAATATGACCACTTTTGAAAAAATTCATTTTTGACCCAAAATCTCCTACGTCCCTACCCCACCCCACCCCAGCACTCTACAGCCACTTTGAGCATGCAATTCTATGACAAAAGTTGCTCAGCTCACTTAGGGCTTTCATTTGGTACCAAATTTGACCACTTTTGAAAAATTTCATTTTTGACCGAAAATCGCCTAAGTCCCCACCCCACCCCACCACAGCACTCTACAGCCACTTTGAGCATGCAATTCTATGACAAAAGTTGCTCACCTCACTTAGGGCTTTCATTTGGTACCAAATTTGACCACTTTTGAAAAATTTCATTTTGACCGAAAATCGCCTAAGTCCCCACCCCACCCCACCACGGCACTCTGCAGTCGCTTTGAGCATGCAATTCTAAGACAAAAGTTGCTCAGCTCACTTAGGGCTTTCATTTGGTACCAAATTTGACCACTTTTGAAAAATGTCATTTTGACCGAAAATCGCCTAAGTCCCCACCCCACCCCACCGCAGCACTCTACAGCCACTTTGAGCATGCAATTCTATGACAAAAGTTGCTCAGCTCACTTAGGGCTTTCATTTGGTACCAAATTTGACCACTTTTGAAAAATTTTATTTTGGACCACCTGACCCCTTACCGACCTGACCCATCAGACGGTCAAGTGGAGCCAGCCCAGCAAAATGGGTGCGTTGTACAGCAAAACGGACACCGGAAATGAGCTGGGAGAACCAAGAAACCCCTATAGGCAAAGTTTTGAGAGGCCAAGTAGAGCCTAGTATGGGCCTCCAGGTAGCGGTTGCCGACATGACCCTCCAGACGGCAAAGTGGAACCAGCCCAGCAACTTGGGTCAGTCGGGCAGCAAAATTGATAGCGGGAATCGATTCTCCGTCCGCAAAAACCTTTGCATGCAAGATTTGAGCCTTCCAAAATAAGCGAAAAAACTAAGTTCAAAGTTGGACCCAAAATTCACCAACTTTGGCAGGCCAGTAACCAAAAATTACTCCCCCGGCAGGAAAATCATATAGCAATTGAACGACCCTGATATGTGTCCTATTTAGCCATATAGGCAGTATTGCCCCATATATAGCCCAGTCTGACTTTTTAAGGTGACATTGAAGCATACTTTTTGGCCATTTTAGCGTTTTGACCGACTTTGGCCCCCCGCCAAAAATTTTTTCCGGCTCTGGGAGGCATAAAAACTAGGCGATCGGCTTATTTTTGTTGCGTACTCCAAGAATATATATGGTTTTCATAGGCAAAAATTTTTCTATCTGTAATTGTTAGAGCTACAAAACCCCCTTACCAGACGTCAGACCGGAAAAAAACATCACTCTCGTAAGCGATTTTTGGCGCAACTTTTTAACGGAAAGTGGTACGGGGATGAAACTTCAGGAACATAGTAAACTCGACACGTGCAATTTTTGCGCAAATAATCTGCGCAGCTTCTGCGCAGCCTTGTTTTACACGGTCATTCGACCATTTTCACCCGTATTATAGGGGTCGCAACCGCGACCCCTATGATAATAAGTCGGTAGACCCAAGATGAACTTTCATGGCTGGATTAGCTGTAATTTCCATTCAAGTGAAACATCAGCTATTGCTAGAAGCTTTTCATTTCATAGCTTTCAGATGATGCTTTGAGCACTAATTTGCAATCAATCACACACAGGAGCTGTAAAGCTTATCTTGTAGATTGCAAGACTTTTGGTTAAGTATTGAATCGTCAAAAAAGGAATGAAAAATTAATCGTTGGAAAAACACTCATACAGTTTATATTTCGGAGCTTTAATATACACGAAATTGATTACTGGCTAAAAATTGGAGGAGTCGGCAAAACTTTACTTGTTAGCTTCCTTCATCGAACCAGGGTTTGTATACCGCCGCAGGCAGAATAGCAAGCTGAATTTTGCAAATGCTTATTTGAAGACAATTTGCCGCTAACAAACCACAACGTTTTGCAGATAGAGAAAACATGTATAAAGTTTAGCATTTCACAACCTTCTTGCTGATAGCTTTTGGATAGTAGATTTATGTACTAACTTCTGGCTTATCCCTAGTGGGGGGTGGGGGGTGGGGGCCCCCCCATTCGGCGACCTCCTCCCCCTATTCGAGGAGCCCCCCTTAAATTCCGACCACCCACATAATCCCAAAAATTGCCAGATTTTATTATTTTTACCCTAAATTGTCAAAACGTTTTGAAAATTACCTCAATTTTCACCATCACCATTACTCAAACAATTAACTATTAACAATTAACTAACTAAACAATTTAAAACTATTAAAAACACCTAAAATTAGTCATTTTAAGCGATTTTCAGTTAGCAGTATATCCACAAAAAACCCACAAAAAGTCAGAAAAAATTTTCTAAAAATATGCCCCTAATTTTGGGTGACCCCCCCCCCATTGATGGGGACTTCCGATGAAGCCCCCTCCCAATAAAAAATTACCAAAGAATAAGCCGAAACTTCTCTATCGCTTCAAATGTACTGCTTCTGAATTCGGATATACAAGAACAAAAAGTGCTCCTTCGTCGCATGTAAAATACATATGAGTCTTCGTAGGCAGGTTGTACATAAGCAAAAACTAGCCTGTAAAATACATATGAGTGGCGTTGAGGTTGTAAATTAAGGAAAACAAGTTGCAACCGCTTAACATATGAGCCTGTCCTACAACGAGGCTCATATTGGCGTATGTCATAATACGAATAATTTGCAGATATATATTTTACTTTTATGTAAATACATAGTGCATAAAGCTTTTCATTACAAATTGTCCTTCACATAGCTTGTTGATCAGTCATTATAGTGTGTATATGCTTTCATACGGTACGCCATGAGGCACTCTGACTCACAGTCAAGTGGGGACGCATTCTGCGTGTGTATAATGTGAAAGTGTTTCGAGAATGCATTAGAGGTGTGCCATAGGGTTTCAGGAAACATCAGGTTGCATGTACAGTTCTGCTTGAGCAGGCGTAGTTCACTTCAGTCCATTTCTTCTGGGCCACAATGTCTATTCATTTTTCCGTAATGAGGATGAAGCTGAGGTTCTTTAATGAGGCGTTAATGTGGAATGCACTGTGACGCCAATATGAGCCTCGTTGTAGGACAGGCTCATATGTTAAGCGGTTGCAACTTGTTTTCCTTAATTTACAACCTCAACGCCACTCATATGTATTTTACAGGCTAGTTTTTGCTTATGTACAACCTGCCTACGAAGACTCATATGTATTTTACATGCGACGAAGGAGCACTTTTTGTTCTTGTTTTCTATTATTTTATATATGTATAGATATCTTTCAACAGTAGCAAGCAAGCCAACCACAGCACTCCACAACCACTTTGAGCATGCAGTTCTATGACAAAAGTTGCTCAGCTCGCTTAGGGCTTTCATTTGGTACCAAATTTGACCACTTTTGAAAAATTTCATTTTTGACCGAAAATCGCCTAAGTCCCCACCCCCACACCACCCCACAGCACTCTACAGCCACTTTGAGCATGCAATTCTATGACAAAAGTTGCTCAGCTCGCTTAGGGCGTTCATTTGGTACCAAATTTGACCACTTCTGAAAAATTTCATTTTTGACCGAAAATCGCCTAAGTCCCCACCCCACCCCACCACAGCACTCTACAGCCACTTTGAGCATGCAGTTCTATGACAAAAGTTGCTCAGCTCGCTTAGGGCTTTCATTTGGTACCAAATTTGACCACTTTTGAAAAATTTCATTTTTGACCGAAAATCGCCTAAGTCCCCACCCCACCCCACCACAGCACTCTACAGCCACTTTGAGCATGCAGTTCTATGACAAAGGTTGCTCAGCTCGCTTAGGGCTTTCATTTGGTATCAAATTTGACCACTTTTGAAAAATTTCATTTTTGACCGAAAATCGCCTAAGTCCCCACCCCACCCCACCACAGCACTCCACAGCCACTTTGAGCATGCAGTTCTATGACAAAAGTTGCTCAGCTCGCTCAGGGCATTCATTTGGTACCAAATTTGACCACTTTTGAAAATTTTCATTTTTGACCCCATGACCTCCCACCGACCTGACCCTCCAGATGGCAAAGTGGAACCAGCACAGCAAGATGGGTGGGTCAGACGGCAAAACGGATGCCAGGAATGAGCTGGGCGCACCAGAAAACCCCTATAGACAATGTTTTGTCATGCTATGTACAGTCCTATATGGTGTTCCCGGAAGTCGGTACCGACCGGACCCTCCAGACGGCAAAGTGGAACCAGCACAGCAAGATGGGTGGGTCAGACGGCAAAACGGACACCGGGAATGAGCTGGGCGCACCAGAAAACCCCTATAGACAAAGTTTGGAGAGGCAAAGTAAAGCCTACTATGGACCTCCGGGAAGCGGTTACCGACAGGACCCCTCAGACGGTCAAGTGGAACCAGCCCAGCAACTTGGGTTACTCGGGCAGCAAAACTGAAAGCGGGAATCGATTCTCCGTCCCAAAAAACCTTTGTATACAAAATTTGAGCCACCCATGTAGCAAAATAAGCGAAAAAATTAAGTTCAAAGTTCGACCCAAAATTCACCAACTTTGGCAGGCCAGTAACCAAAAATTACTCCCCCGGCAGGAAAATCATATAGCAATTGAACGACCCTGATATGTGTCCTATTTAGCCATATAGGCAGTATTGCCCCATATATAGCCCAGTCTGACTTTTTAAGGTGACATTGAAGCATACTTTTTGGCCATTTTAGCGTTTTGACCGACTTTGGCCCCCCGCCAAAAATTTTTTCCGGCTCTGGGAGGCATAAAAACTAGGCGATCGGCTTATTTTTGTTGCGTACTCCAAGAATATATATGGTTTTCATAGGCAAAAATTTTTCTATCTGTAATTGTTAGAGCTACAAAACCCCCTTACCAGACGTCAGACCGGAAAAAAACATCACTCTCGTAAGCGATTTTTGGCGCAACTTTTTAACGGAAAGTGGTACGGGGATGAAACTTCAGGAACATAGTAAACTCGACACGTGCAATTTTTGCGCAAATAATCTGCGCAGCTTCTGCGCAGCCTTGTTTTACACGGTCATTCGACCATTTTCACCCGTATTATAGGGGTCGCTACCGCGACCCCTATGATAATAAGTCGGTAGACCCAAGATGAACTTTCATGGCTGGATTAGCTGTAATTTCCATTCAAGTGAAACATCAGCTATTGCTAGAAGCTTTTCATTTCATAGCTTTCAGATGATGCTTTGAGCACTAATTTGCAATCAATCACACACAGGAGCTGTAAAGCTTATCTTGTAGATTGCAAGACTTTTGGTTAAGTATTGAATCGTCAAAAAAGGAATGAAAAATTAATCGTTGGAAAAACACTCATACAGTTTATATTTCGGAGCTTTAATATACACGAAATTGATTACTGGCTAAAAATTGAGGAGTCGGCAAAACTTTACTTGTTAGCTTCCTTCATCGAACCAGGGTTTGTATACCGCCGCAGGCAGAATAGCAAGCTGAATTTTGCAAATGCTTATTTGAAGACAATTTGCCGCTAACAAACCACAACGTTTTGCAGATAGAGAAAACATGTATAAAGTTTAGCATTTCACAACCTTCTTGCTGATAGCTTTTGGATAGTAGATTTATGTACTAACTTCTGGCTTATTCCTAGTGGGGGGTGGGGGCCCGCCCCCCCCCCCCATTCGGCGACCTCCTCTCCCTATTCGAGGAGCCCCCCCTTAAATGCCGACCACCCACATAATCCCAAAAATTGCCAGATTTTACTATTTTTATCCTAAATTGTCAAAACTTTTTCAAAATTACCTCAATTTTCACCATCACCATTACTCAAACAATTAACTATTAACAATTAACTAACTAAACAATTAACAACTATAAAAAACACCTAAAATTAGTCATTTTAAGCGATTTTCAGCTAGCAGTATATCCACAAAAAACCCACAAAAAGTCAGAAAAATTTTCTAAAAATATGTCCCTAATTTTGGGTGACCCCCCCCATCGATGGGGACTTCCGATGAAGCCCCCTCCAAATAAAAAATTACCAAAGAATAAGCCAGAACTTGTCTATCGCTTCAAATGTACTGCTTCTGAATTCGGATATACAAGAACAAAAAGTGCTCCTTCGTCGCATGTAAAATACATATGAGTCTTCGTAGGCAGGTTGTACATAAGCAAAAACTAGCCTGTAAAATACATATGAGTGGCGTTGAGGTTGTAAATTAAGGAAAACAAGTTGCAACCGCTTAACATATGAGCCTGTCCTACAACGAGGCTCATATTGGCGTATGTCATAATACGAATAATTTGCAGATATATATTTTACTTTTATGTAAATACATAGTGCATAAAGCTTTTCATTACAAATTGTCCTTCACATAGCTTGTTGATCAGTCATTATAGTGTGTATATGCTCAATACGGTACGCCATGAGGCACTCTGACTCACAGTCAAGTGGGGACGCATTCTGCGTGTGTATAATGTGAAAGTGTTTCGAGAATGCATTAGAGGTGTGCCATAGTGTTTCAGGAAACATCAGGTTGCATGTACAGTTCTGCTTGAGCAGGCGTAGTTCACTTCAGTCCATTTCTTCTGGGCCACAATGTCTATTCATTTTTCCGTAATGAGGATGAAGCTGAGGTTCTTTAATGAGGCGTTAATGTGGAATGCACTGTGACGCCAATATGAGCCTCGTTGTAGGACAGGCTCATATGTTAAGCGGTTGCAACTTGTTTTCCTTAATTTACAACCTCAACGCCACTCATATGTATTTTACAGGCTAGTTTTTGCTTATGTACAACCTGCCTACGAAGACTCATATGTATTTTACATGCGACGAAGGAGCACTTTTTGTTCTTGTTTTCTATTATTTTATATATGTATACATATCTTTCAACAGTAGCAAGAAAGCCAACCACAGCACTCCACAACCACTTTGAGCATGCAGTTCTATGACAAAAGTTGCTCAGCTCGCTTAGGGCTTTCATTTGGTACCAAATTTGACCACTTTTGAAAAATTTCATTTTTGACCGAAAATCGCCTAAGTCCCCACCCCCACACCACCCCACAGCACTCTACAGCCACTTTGAGCATGCAATTCTATGACAAAAGTTGCTCAGCTCGCTTAGGGCGTTCATTTGGTACCAAATTTGACCACTTCTGAAAAATTTCATTTTTGACCGAAAATCGCCTAAGTCCCCACCCCACCCCACCACAGCACTCTACAGCCACTTTGAGCATGCAGTTCTATGACAAAGGTTGCTCAGCTCGCTTAGGGCTTTCATTTGGTACCAAATTTGACCACTTTTGAAAAATTTCATTTTTGACCGAAAATCGCCTAAGTCCCCACCCCACCCCACCACAGCACTCCACAGCCACTTTGAGCATGCAGTTCTATGACAAAAGTTGCTCAGCTCGCTCAGGGCATTCATTTGGTACCAAATTTGACCACTTTTGAAAATTTTCATTTTTGACCCCATGACCTCCCACCGACCTGACCCTCCAGATGGCAAAGTGGAACCAGCACAGCAAGATGGGTGGGTCAGACGGCAAAACGGATGCCAGGAATGAGCTGGGCGCACCAGAAAACCCCTATAGACAATGTTTTGTCATGCTATGTACAGTCCTATATGGTGTTCCCGGAAGTCGGTACCGACCGGACCCTCCAGACGGCAAAGTGGAACCAGCACAGCAAGATGGGTGGGTCAGACGGCAAAACGGACACCGGGAATGAGCTGGGCGCACCAGAAAACCCCTATAGACAAAGTTTGGAGAGGCAAAGTAAAGCCTACTATGGACCTCCGGGAAGCGGTTACCGACAGGACCCCTCAGACGGTCAAGTGGAACCAGCCCAGCAACTTGGGTTACTCGGGCAGCAAAACTGAAAGCGGGAATCGATTCTCCGTCCCAAAAAACCTTTGTATACAAAATTTGAGCCACCCATGTAGCAAAATAAGCGAAAAAATTAAGTTCAAAGTTCGACCCAAAATTCACCAACTTTGGCCGGCCAGTACCGAAAAATTACGGTCGAAGACGGAAAATCATATAGCATTTGAACGACCCCGATATGTGTACTGTTTAACCATATAGTCAGTATTGCCCCATATATAGCCCAATCTGACTTATTAAGGCGCCTTTGAAGCATACTTTTTGGCCATTTTAGCGTTTTGGCCGACTTTGGCCCCCAGCCAAAAATTTTTTCCGGCCCTGGGAGGCATAAAAACTAGCTTATTTTCTTATTTTTGTTTTGTACTACAAGAATATATGGGTTTCATAGGCAAAAATTTTTCTATCTGTAGTTATTCAAGCTACAAAACCCCCTTATGAGACATCAAAAGCGAGAAACCGGAAAAAAACATCACTCTCGTAAGCGATTTTTGGGACAACTTTTTAACGGAAAGTGGTACGGGGATGAAACTTGGCAAATATACTAAACTCGACACGTACAATTTTTTGCGCACATAATCTGCGCAGGATCTGCGCAGGAATCTGCGCAGCTTCTGCGCAGCCTTGTTTTACACGGTCATTCGACCATTTTCACTCATATTATATTAAGCGGTGTGTGGTCAAGAAAAGTCAATGTCACAACCAAAAATCAATATTTTCAGCAAAGACAAATTACTCAAATAACCCAGGAAAGCCCGAGAGGCTCGTGCGGCCCGAGTGGCTCGAGTCAGGTCGGCTTCAAAAGAAAACTCGGGCCGGGCCGATTCACTAAAAACTCGGGCCAAGCAGGTATCGGGCCAGCCCGAGCCCGAAGCCCGCTTCACGGCCCTGGCACAACTAAAACCAAAGGACATAAATATTGATTTCATAAAGTACATTGTTCAGAGAGAACAGTTTCAAAAAATCTGCGACATAACTATGGAGTTTGCAAAGCAGTTTCTGGCACAGTTTAACAGTAATGCATTACGCCTGCCCAAAACGTATGTACCTGTAATTGTAGTGTATCGGAATAGCGACGAGTGGTGCTTCTACAATTGTTTGGTTAAACAGTCGTGCTAATATCCTTCTGTTTCCTTGTAAAAAAGAACAGAAACCTCATAAAATTTTAGGAAGCTGCAATTGCAAAATGAGATCAAATAGAAGAATGCAACGGTTACCGACCTTCTAGGAGAGCCATCCTCAAGAGGAGGTATCACAAGCACACGCACAGTCACTGAAGTATTGAGCAATTCAGCCAACCGCTCCTGACTCAGAGCAGCAACAGATACTTTACAAATCTAAAACGTAACATGAAGCACATAGAAACAAAAAAGCTCCCTCATCCCGTCCAAAACAAATCTATATTAACAGATCTGTGTAGGTAAGTTGTACAGGTACAGAAACAGATCCATAAAATAGATATGAGCAAACATTTAGCGTGAACGGTAAAAAGTACCAACATACTGGTACAAAGTTAAAAAAACTAAAGTTTGACACAAAAATGTCCATAGAAAACTGTAATGCTGAGTCAAATTAAGTGTAACCAATTCGATCGCCAATGGAGGAAGCGGTATCTGTGTCATCGTCAAGGCAGGCCCCCTGTCCATCTCAGCCACCCGGCTGGAAGGCATTGCTCCAGCTTCAGATCAGAAATCACAGCGGTGGCCCGTGCACTGAACTGGTTAAACCAGAACCTCGACCCGCAGACACCTACGTCGATCAGAATTTGCACTGACTCGCAGTCAGCAGTCAGGCTAATTAAGAGTGGAATCAAAGCCTCGTTCAGTGCCATCCTCTTAGAAGTCTGGAACGGCCTCAGGGCACTGTCGGCCCACCGCCTAGTAATCCAGTGGGTCCCGGGACATGCCGGCCTGCCTGGCAACGAGACGGCTGATCGCCTTGCTGGCGAGGGTTCAGCATTTCCACAGGAGGACATTCCGCTTGACATTTCTACCGCAAAATCTATCACCAAGCGCCACTTCCGACAAAAATGGATTTCCTCACCCCAACACCCAAGAGCGGCAGCAATCTATCAGAACCAAGGACCCTTGCCCCCGGACCGGGAAGCAGGAATGGCCAGAGCAGATCGGGTACTCCTCAGTCAGCTCAGGTCCGGCAAAACCTGGCTCCTGACCTCCTATCGCCACTCTATTGACCCCGACAGCTACCCAAACCCCCTATGCCAGCACTGCTCCTCTGGAGAGGAGGATGATGTTGAGCATCTGATTGTCAGGTGCCCAAAGTTTGCCCGCGAACGATTGCTACAACTGGGAACCTCACCGGATCTCTCCTGCCTCAGGGAAAAACCTTGGGCGGTTCTTCGCTTCCTTAGTGGCAGCGGGCTTCTGGCTCGCCGTGTCCAGGATTTGCCTGATCGACCACCTACGACGACGACGACGATTAAGTGTAACCATTTAGATACAGTAACTGTACCCAAACACTTCATTTGTACCATGCCTGGCTAATGGAGGGGTGGACGGGGGACCATCCCTGGTTCCGCAATGGACGCACTAGGTTTTTGCATCAATTTATGCACAGGAACCGGATCGAAAATTCAGGACCAAAACGAACAATCTTCGTGCACCGGATTCAATTTTCATGGTGTCAATGGGTTTCAAGGGTTTCAATTCAAGAGACGCACCAAAATTCAATCCCTCCTCGTCGAAATATATAGTATGCCCAGGTATGATTTTTACAAACTGTTGTATATTATTATAAAGCAGCCAATATTATCATGATCGGAGATACCTCAACAAGTCTACTGCCCTGCCGTAAACCAGCCTGCCAGGCAAACCCGTATAATTCAACATCCGACACGATTCCTTCGTGCTGAATATGAAAGCCCAGCTGGCCGGCAGCATTGCGACGTAATATCATTTCTTGGGTCTAAACGAAGAAGGAAGCACAAAATCTGACAAAAATAGCACGCTCGTGATAGCATAAAAGAAGATTTGATAGAAGCAGACAGTTAAGTAATTATTAATCTAATTAATTAATTAACAGTTAAATGCTTAAGTTGAAGCTAGGAAATCCTGGAGCAAAGGGAAAAAGTGTGTTATGCAAAGCTCTAAGGTGAAATGTTGGGTCATTGTATTTTCAGGAATTTCCGGAAACAGGTATATAAGCTTCTACAATGAAGGCTTACTTCACAGCCTTTGGTCACATGTCTGAGCCGTTCCAAAATTTCGGCCATTTCATTCTCTTCATCTTCTGGACTTCGAAAGATAATCACATCACCATGGTCATAGTAAAGCTTCAGACTGGAATACGCAACAGAAAATATGGATGATAAAATTTATAACAGAAACACACACCTTCTTGGAAACACAAGTATCAAAGCAACAGTCTACGCCATTGAATCAAACCTAGTACTACGGAAACGATAACACACGCTGAATGGTCTAATTGATTAAGCACCTGGCTAACGATTCTGGACGTCAGTCCGAGGTTCGATCGAATCCCCGCAGCCACAAGGCTTTCACAAATCCCCTTGAGCAAGGGACTAAGCCCATATCGGTTCGCCGTTGGCTCCAGCTCCGTAACTGGTCGGTAAATGGGTTCCACTGTGGTGAGAAGGTAACAGGAGCCTGTGCTCTGGCGTAATGCCTGATGAAGGGCCGGCCTGGCCTGGAGAGCACCTTGTCCGCGGTGGCTGGGCAGAACCCAACTGGAAGAAGGCAACGATGGACCCCTCAGTCCCCCGGGTGCCCCTTTCTTTTGGCAACGAATGGCTCTCAATCCCCCTGGCTCCTGGTATGGGGCCCAACTCCGATACGGAGACTCCCTCTCAACGGACACTCCTCCCCATGGACTATATGCTATCCGGGGAACAGTCGGGTTTTTGCCTAGAGGTACCGGGAAACCAGCCTACTGGTGCCTCATCCTTTTAATGGCTGGTGACATCGAACGTAACCCCGGCCCCCCACCCAACCCCAAATGGCCGTGCCCCATCTGCGGACTGAATGCGCAGAGAAACTGTGTTTTATGTGACTCCTGCAACGGCTGGGTACATAAGAAATGCTCAGGGCTACAGAATCTCAGGGACTATTCTGTCGGCTGGCGATGCCCAAACCGCCTGCCAGCACCCCTCAGGACCCCAGCCCCTCACGGACCTGGACCCCCTCAGCAACTGCCTGCCCCAACGGCTGCCAACCAGATCCCACCTGGCCGACCTGCTAATCCACCTCCACTCTTACGCGGGCTTATGGCTGACCCTGCGAGGCCCAAAAGGAAGCCGCTGCGAATACTGCAGTGGAATGCCGGTGGATTTGCACGAAAGTCGGCCTGGGTGGCCAAATCCCTCAACGACCTAGACGTAGACGTTGCCCTTATTCAGGAATCCCACTTCACGAATCTGACAAAGCCACCTCAGGTCCCCGGCTACTCCGCAGAATGGCAAAATCGACGCGCCGGACGTGCCGTCAACCTCCCCCCTAAAGGGGGCGGTGTTCTGACTCTGATCAGAAATGGACTGAAATATAGCCGAATCCAATCCGCCCTGACTGCCCCTGCAGACGACAACAGCGACGCATTGGGAATCAAGCTGCATACGAAGGAAGGCGATATAACAATTGTGAATATCTACCTTCCCCCAATTCAGCGGCAAACGGCGGAAACCCGACCCGGGTACAAAATTTTGACCCCTCCTATCTTCCTACCGGCCCAAATGTCATCATTGCCGGTGACTTTAACGCTCACTCTACTACCTGGGAACCCGGGCGCCAAGGCGATGAACCTGGTGACATCATTGATGAATGGCTTGTCGAAGAAAGTATGACGGCACTCAACAGCGGAGAGGTGACACGTCCGGGCGTCACACCTCAGGAAGGCGGAACTGCCCCTGACCTTACGATCGTCCACTCCTCCAGATCGCCCACTTGCACTTGGAAAGTGCTCCCTGACTCGCTATCCGACCATCTACCCATACTATGCCAATTCCAGCACTACAGAACGACGTCTGGCCAAGTGCGAAACAGAAAAAGGTTCAACTTCGGAAAGGCCAATTGGCCTAAATTCAAACAGCTGCTTGAAGAACGAATACGCCATGCCCCACCCGGCTGGCGTGCATAAAGCGAACCAGTTCCTGTCAGAAGCCATCATCAGCGCTGCAAAGCGATCAATACCACTACTGAAACCTGGAAATACAGTGCCCTGGTGGTGTCCTGAAGCCGAGGCCGCGGTGAAGCGGTGCAAAGAAGCCCGACTGCGCGCAAGGCATGATCCCAGCGCCAAACCTGAAGTTACCCGAAGACGACAGGAAGCCATCCAGGTCATCTCAAGAGCCAAGCAACAGGCCTGGAGCAAATTCGCCAACAGCCTCTCCGTGAAAACAGACCCCACAAAAATCTGGAGAACTATCCATGCCCTGGACGGTCGAAGGTCCAAGCAAAACCCTGATCTGGCTATGTCTCACGGCGGTTCCCTGCTTCACTCCGATCAGCAGAAGGCAAATGCTTTCACCAAGGAATACGCGAAGGTCAGCTACGTGAAACTTGGAAACTCGGACAGGCTGGTGGATTTGGAAAACAAACGGAGCTTTCAACAGTCATGCAACTGCCCAACAAACCCAAATTCAATCATGTGCAATCCTTTCACGGAACTGGAACTGGAAGGAGCCATGCGCCAACTGCAGCCGAGAAAAGGAGTTGGGCCGGACCAGATAGCAAATGAAATGCTCAGAAATCTACCTGCTGCTGGCCGAATATACCTGCTGAACCTGTTCAACGAATCCTGGCGCAGAAAACAGATACCGCGCCGTTGGAAGGAAGCAACCATCATCCCGCTGCTGAAAAAGGGCAAACCGGCTAGCGAGATCTCATCTTACCGTCCGGTGAGCCTGACCAGCTGCACAGCGAAATTGATGGAACGAATGGTGCAGGCCCGACTGCAGTTTCACCTGGAATCTGCCCACTGTCTGGACCATCGGCAAGCCGGATTCAGAGGACTAAGAGGAACGGAAGATCAAATCGGAAAAATAATCCAGTCTATCGCGGATGGCTTTCAGCAGAAGCCACCGGCGAAGCGCACTGTCCTTGCGCTTATTGACTTCGCAAAAGCATTTGATACTGTCCTCCGACCGCCACTACTGCTGAAACTCAGAAGAAGCGGGGTACCCCTGTGCTGTGTGAAGTGGATCCACGAATTCCTGTCGGACAGGAAGGGAAGTGTGAGATTCAATGGAAGGAAGGGAAAGTCAAAAATCTTTTGGCAAGGGGTTCCACAAGGGTCAGTTTTGTCGCCAACGCTGTTCATCGTCTTCATTAACGATATACTCCAACATTTGCCCGAAGGCGTGGAGGCAAGTATCTACGCAGACGATTTGGCGCTGTGGGCTTCAGACTCGAATATTGAAAAAGCTGAAGCCAGACTGCAGCGTGCCCTCCACTCCATCGAAGAATGGTCCAAAACCTGGAGACTAAATATCAACGTCGGGAAGTGCCAGTGCTGTATCTTCACCACCCAGAACAGCCAAGCCAAGCATATCCCAAAGCTGACCCTACTCAACCAGCAACTGCCATTCGATCCGAACCCGGTATTCCTAGGAATCACATTCGACTGGAAAATCAACTTCAATCAACATATACGGAATCTGACGAGTCGGTGTATGCCGCGACTGGCAATCCTGGGAGCACTCAGCAGCAGACACTGGGGACCACCGAAGGAAGATCTCAGGATAATTTATATCACCTACATCCGATCGCTCATGGAATATGCGATGGGGTCTTGGCACCCATCCACACCAGCCTCATGGAACGAGCGACTGGAGAGGATACAGAATACTGCGGCAAGAAAAATAACTGGCTGTCTCAGATCTACTCCCACCGGTCACCTGCTACTAGAATCTGGCCTGCCTCCAATTATATAGCCTACGTGCGGAAGAACTCACTGCGGCAGGCTATCAGAAGGCCATCAGATTGCCTCCAGATAATCCTCGGCATGCGGCGGCCACCCACGCTGTCTGACAACGTCTGAAGTCCCAGGACTCCTGGAGGCCGCGTGGGGAGAAATATGCCAGTGACATCGATCTATCCAATGTACCAGTCGAACCGCTTACCCTCCCGGCTCTGTCAGGACCCTATATTAAGGAAGCAAACGTCACCTTCAACGACTCTCTCCACAAACAGCTGCCATGCAAAAAGGACTGTCTGCCGGAAAACCTGCGGACCACCACACTGGAAACCTTGTCCAAACTCCCACCCTCAGACCTGAACATCTGGACAGACGGGTCCGTAAAGGATTCGTTTAGGAACGGTGGAAGCGCTGCCATCATCTGCGATGGTGACGGCAAAGTGATTACTGAGCTTCACTCTCCTGCTGGCTTAATCTGCTCGAGCTTCAGGGCAGAAATGCAAGCACTACGGATGGGAATCAAATGGGTGGTCTCTCAACAAGTCCGAAATCGTGAAATCAGGGTATGCACAGACTCGAAGTCGGCCATCCAGCACCTGATGTCAGGCCCAAATAGCCAAAAATTAGCTATCACCATTGAAATCTGGAGCCTTATCAAAACCCTCAGCGATTTTGGAAACCATCTAACCGTCCAGTGGGTGCCAAGTCATGTTGGTATCCACGGAAATGAGCTTGCGGACGTTGCCGCCAGTCGGGCGAGTGGAGCCCGCCAAGACGAGTGTGCAACTGATCTCACTACTGCTAGAGCAGCTGTCAAACGACACATCAGAGCGAAGTTCAGCGAAATATGCAGAAATACCGATGTTCAGCGAGTCTACGAAGGAAACCAACCGGTCAAACAGCATCTGGAATCCCCCCCTGAGCCGACGAGAACGAACGATACTCTCACAATTACGTTGCAAGGGTCACTCCCAAATCCTCCGCAGCTATCGGCATAGGGTTGGTCAGGCGGACTCGCCCATCTGCCTTGACTGCCAGTCTGCCGAAGATGACCTTGAACATCTCATCCTACACTGCCCGGCCTTGGGTGGACCTAGATCCAGGTGGCTTGGGGTAAACCCGAACCTGGAAGTCCTATCGAGGGAGCCCGTCTCTGTTACATATTGGTTTCCTCCGGGATCTGTCCGTCCCAGTCATATTAAGCCTCCTCAGACGACCCACGATCAGAAGAAGAAGAAGAAGAAGAAGAAGAAGAAGGGCCGGCCCTCCTTCCACAGATGTTGTCACTCTTGGCTTCGGCTGTGAAACTGGAAATAAGCACCGGCACCCTACAACCTTCTGTTGGTTGGAGTTCTCTCCAGGGGTTACTTTACCTCTTTACCTTAGTAAGAAGTTCTTAACCTGTGGACGTATGCTGATTCGGGTATTTGCAGCAAACTTTGACAGTCTGTTTACTCAAGTCTTATAATCTATCAGCGACAAGTATATACAACTTTTCTCTAAAAGCTAAATTTTCACGCCGCGATTGTTCTGTAATATTTCCAGGCTGAACGATGTTATTGTAGCCAACTTGAAAAAATTTCAACGACAAAATGAGTTATTAAACCAGCAGCACCGAACCAGCACATTAAGGGGCGGGATCTACAAGTTTAACTAAAATGTGGATTCTAAAAAAGCTAGCTAGTCTTTTCTCACATAGTAGTACTAGGTTTGCTTTATAGAAGTTTAAAGCAGAAAAATTTCCACGCAGTGTACCATCCTGTAGTGTAAAGCCTTCGCAAGTTCATGTTGTCGAACCAGAAATCAATGCAACATGCATACAAACTTTGCTTCGCTCTGATCGCTGTGTACAAGGGACGATGCCCATATTTTCAGAGATAAACTTCACATCAAAGAATCCTACACACAAATTTTCGGCGAATAGACAAATTTTTACCACGTATTGGCGACATGCAGCTAGCCTTTTACATCTTACATCTAAGCAAGCACACTAAACAAATGACCAAAACCCGCGCCGCTTGACTACACCTAACCGCAATTAAAGCCAGATAATAGGTAAAAACTAGGGTACGCTAGGGCAGCCTATCTTATTAGTTCGAAACAGGCGCATGGGCCCCAGGCAACGTTTTGCAAAATTGCAAATGTTTACATACCTATCATAAAAAGTGGGGATGCTGAAAAATGTCCTAGTAACATTCTATTCTCGTGGTAAACTGTTTTTAATTTGGTGAAACCATGAATCCAAAACGTTGCCTTCTTAAACGTTTAGCCTAGATAGGTTGGCTAACTATGGGTTAAAAATAGCTCTTTCCAAAGATGAAGCAGCCAACCCACTCCTAGCCTTCCCTCCCACCACAAACATCCTCCTCAAAAGCTCGTTGAAAAGTAGATGACCGTTTGGTTCAAAATTTTGCGATTAAAATATCACTTAGAAGACCAAATTTTCAAAACATTTAACCTAGTTTAACCATACAGTTTCCACAAGCCCAGTAGAATAAACCGTCACCTGTAAAAACTTGAGGTTACACACCTATTCCCGTGAGAGGTCCAGCCAATAATGGACAGGTTGGAGGTAGCAAAAAGGGCTTCCCGTGATCGCTGCTCAATAATAACCAGATAATCAGCAGATATGCCAAGGTATGCTTCTACCGGATGTGAAATGCTGAAGTCTTCCACCTGGATATAGGAAAATTAAAGTCACGCAGTTTGTTGCAAATACAGGTTTTGCTACGTAAGAGATCCAATTCTGTACCTTATTGCATCAATCATAATGGTGAGTGCAGCTATGTATCTCTTTCTCTTTTGGTGCAATGCTGCTGAGTGACGAATTTTTGGCGAAACCGTAAAATCTGAAATTTTATAAACTACTATTTTCGGATTTATTACGAAAACGTCCTTTCCATGCTACTTCCATGGTTCCATGGTCCATGCTACTTCCGTGATATAATGGTATATGGATAGCTGCACTGCTGCAGTCAGCACAACCAGAGCCTAATCAAAGTACATTTTTCTAGTTTCTACCATATCAGTACAGTGAGTTACAAAATTTCTACAGTCTGTTGATACTTTCTCAAACAGTATCCGTTAAAGTCACCAACATGGCAGAAGCACAGTTGCAAGCTAAAGCGAAGTTGGAGTTTAATAAAGTTTCATTGTAGGTCTTCATAATCAAAGTGAGGATAGTAAGCAACTGGATGGCTATCTTCGAGCAGAATAATATGTCACCATCTGGTTTCGAACAGTAATATTTTGCTTTTATGAGACCGTTGTATGTGAAAATAAGCTAAATCTGTGTCTATCGAATACGGATAAAGGGTTCTCGGTCCTGAATCAGGCAGGGACGATCACTACGAACAACAGTGACGATTTTAGATATTCCTTATTATTTCAAAAAGGTAAGGACACGCATGCTCTAGCCTTGCGAAGAAATTAGCTGGCTACAAGACAAAGTAGGGCCACATTTTTCCCTTAACAGAAGACAAAACACAGCAATATACGGGACGAACCTGAACTTCCCAAACAATTGCACCTCGAACTCGTGATCCAAGCAACAACTTGGGTCTGGGGCGATCCTTCTTTCGGCTCCCTAAAAGTTTGCCTAAAACAAACAGCAAAACAAAAATGTAAAAACGAACATTAAATTATTAGGCCTATTCAGTGGAGTGGCCTTAGACGTCTTTAGCAATTAAAAGTGATGCGCATTATATAGGCAAGAACTTGAAGAAATATTACCGAGCAAAGTAATTCTCAAAAGAACAAATTTTCATACACCAAGTAAGCGGATCCAAAATCTGAGTTCAAACACATACTACTTTCTTCTACTTACTCGATTGCTACGGTAAAGCTTTTGAGCTTTAAAGGTGGTGGTAGAGATAGTTTTGTTCAGGCTTTCGTGGTGATATTTAAAAAAGCTTTAAATTTCGCAATTTTGGGAGTTGGAAAGAGCTTTGTACTTAGTTTTAAAGCTTATGGTGAGGACATTCACATGAGTTTACGAAACCAGCAAAATTATCAAAAAATTAGCAAACATTTTCCGTCATAACGGTCATAACGGCAGGTACCACAAAATTGTTTTGGCTTATATATACTGACTTAACCACTAGCGATAGCTCAAAGGTTGTAAAAACAAACATGTTCATCTTTGTACCATCTTCGGTGTATCAACTTCCTACAGTACTACCTACACCTACTAGAGTAGAATGCCAAAAACCGAAAATTTCCTATCTTACCACCCAGAAAGGCAGGACTGGTCCCAGAATGATAAATACGTAGCACCAAAATAATATAATCTGGAAAGTTGCATCCACTTTCATGGAGAATTCGAGCTTGTAAGGTAAAATTTACACAAAAGGACACCACCACCTTAAGACATAACACTTGATGAGTGCTACTCATGGACTGAATCGTACGGTGGTGTTCAATCGCTAGTCAGAATTTTAAAACTTTTTGTCTGTTAAGAATGCGACTAGAAATAAACCAGTCTTTTAAGAGAAACACTGCACTAAGCTTCGAAATACATTCCAACAACTAATATTCCAGCCACGGCGGACTACACAAAAAAGTATAAAACTTCTCCAAGCCAAAGTAAGCTCACTCGTTAATCTACTGGACGCAGAAGAATCAGACAGCACGTGACTGGTCACGTGGTTTTCGGCAAGATCACGCATATTTTCACGACGAGTACGAGCTGCCATGGCAACAAATTTTTCTGATTTATGGACCGCATTTTCAGCATTTACAACTAAATGCAGAACAACAAGTTTTCAAAAAGTGCAAACTACAAAAAGAAAACTAGAAAATCAAAAAGAAAAACAATTTCCTCGAAAGAACTGCTCATTTCTCTCCGTATGTATATACACATTATTTCATCTGTAAGGGTTAACAATGTACAAGTGCAGATTCTAATTACCATGTATTCTATTATAACATGGAAGACAACGTAGAATAACAAAATAACAGACAGAATAACCAATACTTTCATACTTTTGGTTAAAAGAAAATCTCTGAATTCTTTAGACTTTGGAAAAACAGTTCCATGGGGCAGTGCTGGACCGAAGGCCGGAACATCTTTACTTCGGCTCACGGATATGCTATAAATAAATTACGGACTCACGCATCGCACCAGACATAATTAGTAATGACACAAAATAAACAAAAGCTATAATATATACGTACACATGACGGGTTGTGTTTTCTTACAAAAACTCTTGGAGAAAATACAAAAGAGTAAGACCGCCAGAGATTGAGCTGCGCAAACAAAATAGTTCAGAAAGCAGTATTCCGAGCAAAGGGAGCTATCAGCAACAGTAAAGCAGAGAAAGTTACAATTATCCCTAAGCCTAGGCCACTTTCGAGTGAGATGCGATCCCTTTATAGGGTTATTCCTAAATAAATTCATTTACGGTTCTATCACTATCTGCGAAAACTCACTTTAAAGAATCCCGCTTTCTAGACCTGCAAATTTTGTCTATGCTGTACTCATCTGACAAATGCTGATTGCAAGATTTTTGCACTTTGAAAACATTTTCGTTTTCTTCATTTTGTGAGGTTTTTGTAATCTGAGGGCAAAACCGGTCGTTCCCGCTCATTAATCGTTTATTTCTATAATTTTTATACAAAACGGTTTCCCAACTCCAAGTAATGAATGAGTCAGTAATCGTTTAAAGTTGATGAATCCAAAAGATCTAACGTGACTTAACCGTAGCTACTTACGTATATCGAACACTGTCAGTGTTAGGATTATGTGCTTTGACCACAATGAATACGTGCTGAAAGTGAGAGCGAACCGTCTGAGGGCTAAACGGTTGAGCGCCAGGCTCTTGGAAAATGATGGTAACGATATCATTTCCGATATGACGTTTACGAGATAACTGAAACATAAAATTAGCAAAAAAACTACATACAGCAAAAAATTATACTTAGCTGTTTAGTTTAGTAACTTCTGAAAGCATTGCTGTACATTAGTTAGCGTGTATATTGATAAAAATGGTCCTTCAGAGAACAACAAAAGAATATGTATCGAGATGGAACATGTAAACTGCTAATAATTTTCGGATATAAACTTTTATTAAGCAAAGGCTGCATCAAAGACAGTGGTTAATAGAACTTGGTTGCCAATAAATTTTAAGCATCAGCTTGGTTGCTGTCGAGTATACGAAGGTTCCTTCTACAGAACATTTTAAGCGTCATAAGCCGGGATCGGAATGAAAACATTTTTATAATAGCCGTGGATATCTACGTGGAAACAGAAGTTTCAGGTTGCAGCTGCAATTTCGCAATAATTTAACTGGGTGTTTTCAAATATCATGTTAGGCAATCAGATTGTAAAGACAAGATGTTGAAACACTTCTTAAATACAAATGAACATACAGTACGTAAAACTATTGAGCAAACTATGTAGCCACATGAATATAGAATATGTACCTGCTGCTTATTGTTCGGAGTAAACGGAAGTAAGGTGGATACATGAAACATTATTTCAAACTGTTGAAAATTAGTATATAGTGAATACAATCCAGTCGTATCACCTGAAAATAAACGTTGACTTCTAAACTAAGTACAAATACAAGTATAAGTATAAACTACGTACTTGATACGAAGATAAGAGCGTCTGCGAGTTATATAGACGATAGCCGGCTCGGTCGGCTCCAGTTCAAACAGGACACCTATTGCTCGAGCTCTTGGTGGTGTGCAACTTTGTCTTTTTTAACTTAACCTTTCCTTCCTTCCCACATATCACCATAGTTAAGTATATTATGTCCTGCAGAAATAAGTATCTTAGAAACCCACTAACCATAAACAAGATTAGAAACGATCAATCCTAACTTCTGGGTTTTCTCAAGGCCAAAAAAGTGGGAGGGAAAGCGGGGGGAGAATATCAAAAGTGGAGGGATAAAATGGGCGAAAATGCTAAAAATACCGCGAAAAATTGTATGTTTTCTATGTATACCGCTACAGCTAAGCTCGAAAGTGCTCAAAAATCAAGTTTTATAGTACCAAAATAGACGATTTTTGACCAAAAAATTCCGGCGACGCCGGAACAATTTTAAAACTTTGACCAAAAATCCTTAAAATTTGGCATTTTCTGGGCGCCTTATAGTGAATGGGGGAAGCCCAAAAAAGTGGGGGATCGAGTGGAGGGGACCCCAAAAAAGTGGGGGGCGCCAGCATTAGTCTACAAGTAAAGCATTTTACAGAACAATTAAACTATAGGCAACCTTTGTTGTCTAGTCCGCCTCGGTATTTATCGAATCCTCTTAATCGTTCCCGATGTCCAAGAATATCCAAAAATTCATCAAATGCCGGCGTCGAATGCTCTAAACATGAATAAAAGATTACAAGGCAAAATCATAAATTGAGACTAAAAATAACCAAAAGTAAAAACAGTCTCAGCGCGATGTGAGTGTCCTACTGTTCGCTGCGTCACAGCGCTACTCTTCCTGGTATACGAGTACTGTTTATAAAATAAAACGATATAACAGCAAAGTGTTTAGATCTAAAAAACAAAGGTACTTAATAACAAACTAACTGCCATACCATTGTTATACATTTGCTCTTCTGTGCATTGACCGCTTTTGCACAACAAAATTCCCACCTTGTAGCGAGTGTTAATCTATAACATAACCAAAATAAAGTTAGCAATTCTCCCGACTCCATTTAGCGTAGAAGGCCCTACCGCCCGACTTCGCTTTTCGGTAGAGTTTCAGGCGTCGACTTCCTTTAATTCACTTCAAAAGTTAATGTTTATTTTAAAATTATTATGTAATGTACACCCTACATAATATGGGTGTAAAGGCGTCTGCGCGGCCCCCTGGAGACCGTGTTGGCCTGGTGCCAGCTAATTAGAGGCCCGGGAGTGGTAAAAAGGTTACCATCGTAAACAACTCGAGTAGTACTACAAGTACCACCATACTTTTGGTTCGAATTCGAAACTTCGAATTTTTGCACTAGGCGATAGTTACCGTGCGTTTGTTTTTTTTCTGAGTAAATAACGCTTATTGGAAATGCATTTTACAGCGAAGTGTTGGAACGATGTGGGCATTTTGGCACCATACTACTATTATATGTTGGTAGACAGGATCCCCCCATGCTACCTTTTTTGGTCATTTTGGCACCTGGCCAATTTTGGCTCTGTGCCAAGGTCCCAAAGTCGGACTTTCGCTATTTTTCGCAAATTTTGGTCACACTTTTCTAGAACTGGGTAGAAGCTGGAGAGGTCTAGTATCTTTTGTTGAAAATTACCAGTAGGGGTGCATAAAGTAACGAGGGGGATTTTTTAATTTTGCTCCCTAGCTTTCAGGAGATGGGCCCAAACTTTGCATTTTTTTGGCCTGTTTGGGCGAAAAGTTTCTCCCCTACATAATATGGGTGTAAAGGCGTCTGCGCGGCCCCCTGGAGACCGTGTTGGCCTGGTGCCAGCTAATTAGAGGCCCGGGAGTGGTAAAAAGGTTACCATCGTAAACAACTCGAGTAGTACTACAAGTACCACCATACTTTTGGTTCGAATTCGAAACTTCGAATTTTTGCACTAGGCGATAGTTACCGTGCGTTTGTTTTTTTTCTGAGTAAATAACGCTTATTGGAAATGCATTTTACGGCGAAGTGTTGGAACGATGTGGGCATTTTGGCACCATACTACTATTATATGTTGGTAGACAGGATCCCCCCATGCTACCTTTTTTTGGTCATTTTGGCACCTGGCCAATTTTGGCTCTGTGCCAAGGTCCCAAAGTCGGACTTTCGCTATTTTTCGCAAATTTTGGTCACACTTTTCTAGAACTGGGTAGAAGCTGGAGAGGTCTAGTATCTTTTGTTGAAAATTACCAGTAGGGGTGCATAAAGTAACGAGGGGGATTTTTTAATTTTGCTCCCTAGCTTTCAGGAGATGGGCCCAAACTTTGCATTTTTTTGGCCTGTTTGGGCGAAAAGTTTCTAAGTCCCACTTTTACTAGAAATGGCCTAAAAGTCACTAAAAATGGCGTTTTTCGGTCTTGGGGTGGTACCCATATATAGTAAATCGGGGTCGCTGAAAACGATGGGCATACTGCCGATACCGCCCGAAGTGACCACTGGTCAGCATGGCTCCCGTGGTTCCTCGCCCAGGGTCAAAGTTGGGAAAACTCACTCTAAACAGCGTTTTTCGGCGTTTCGTCGGGGGCATATATAGTAAATCGACTACGCTCGTTTCAATGGGCATATTGCCGAAACCGCCGGAAGTGACCACTGGTCACTACAGCCTATGGGGCCTATTGACCACTGGTCAAACGGCCTAAAACGGCGTTTTTCGGCGTTTTGGTCGGGGGCATATATAGCAAATCGACTACGCTCGTTTCAATGGGCATATTGCCGAAACCGCCGGAAGTGACCACTGGTCACTACAGCCTGTGGGGCCTATTGACCACTGGTCAAACGGCCTAAAACGGCGTTTTTCGGCGTTTTGGTCGGGGGCATATATAGTAAATCGACTACGCTCGTTTCAATGGGCATATTGCCGAAACCGCCGGAAGTGACCACTGGTCACTACAGCCTATGGGGCCTATTGACCACTGGTCAAACGGCCTAAAACGGCGTTTTTCGGCGTTTTGGTCGGGGGCATATATAGCAAATCGACTACGCTCGTTTCAATGGGCATATTGCCGAAACCGCCGGAAGTGACCACTGGTCACTACAGCCTATGGGGCCTATTGACCACTGGTCAAACGGCCTAAAACTGCATTTTTCGGCGTTTTGGTCGGGGGCATATATAGTAAATCGACTACGCCCGTTTCAATGGGCATATTGCCGAAACCGACGGAAGTGACCACTGGTCACTACAGCCTGTGGGGCCTATTGACCACTGGTCAGACGGCCTAAAACTGCGTTTTTCGGAGTTTTGGTCGGGGGCATATATAGTAAATCGACTACGCCCGTTTCAATGGGCATATTGCCGAAACCGACGGAAGTGACCACTGGTCACTACAGCCTGTGGGGCCTATTGACCACTGGTCAGACGGCCTAAAACTGCGTGACCCAAAATCGCCTAAGTCCCCACCCCACCCCACCACAGCACTCTACAGCCACTTTGAGCATGCAGTTCTATGACAAAAGTTGCTCAGCTCGCTTAGGGCTTTCATTTGGTACCAAATTTGACCACTTTTGAAAACTTTCATTTTTGACCGAAAATCGCCTAAGTCCCCACCCCACCCCACCACAGCACTCTACAGCCACTTTGAGCATGCAGTTCTATGACAAAAGTTGCTCAGCTCGCTTAGGGCTTTCATTTGGTACCAAATTTGACCACTTTTGAAAACTTTCATTTTTGACCGAAAATCGCCTAAGTCCCCACCCCACCCCAAGCACTCTACAGCCACTTTGAGCATGCAGTTCTATGACAAAAGTTGCTCAGCTCGCTTAGGGCTTTCATTTGGTACCAAATTTGACCACTTTTGAAAACTTTCATTTTTGACCGAAAATCGCCTAAGTCCCCACCCCACCCCACCACAGCACTCTACAGCCACTTTGAGCATGCAGTTCTATGACAAAAGTTGCTCAGCTCGCTTAGGGCTTTCATTTGGTACCAAATTTGACCACTTTTGAAAAATTTTATTTTCGACCACTTGACCCCCCACCCGACTGACCCTTCAAACGGCAAAGTGGAACCAGCCCAGCAAAATAGGTACGTCGGACGGCAAAACGGATACCGGGAATGAGCTGGGCACACCAGAAAACCCCTATAGACAAAGTTTTGAGAGGCCAGGTAGAGCCTATTATGGACCTCCAGGAAGCGGTTTCCGACATGACCCTCCAGACGGCAAAGTGGAAGCAGCACAGCAAGATGGATGAGTCCTACGGCAAAAAGGACACCGGGAATGAGCTGGGCGCACCAGAAAACCCCTATAGACAAAGTTTTGAGAGGCCAGGTAAAGCCTGCTATGGACCTCCAGGAAGCGGTTTCCGACTTGACCCTCCCGACGGCAAAGTGGAACCAGCTAAGCAAGATGGGTGGGTCTGACGGTAAAACTGACTGCGGGAATCGATTCTCCGTGCCAGAAAACCATTGTATGGAAGATTTGAGCGTTCAAAGTTAAATAGATAGCGAGAAATTTCGATTTTTCATTTTTCGAATTTTCGCCATCTTTGACGGGCCACTGTGGTCGCTAGGGAAGTGATAGAGAAACGCAACCTGGACCGTTAGTTAGTTCAATATATGTAATTTCTGAATATAAAAAGAAATCAGCTCCAGCTCGTAACGTTCGACCTGAGCGACGACCACAAAAATGGTCACTTTTCGCTATGAGCCGAATTTGCGGCGCCACTGCGGCGCTGTGGCGCAGCTGCGGCGCAAAAAAGTTGTGATTCTTAAATTCTTTAGAGGGTACTACTAGACCCCATAGCCCTTTAGGTTGGCCCACCGCTGCAGATCACGTGAAAGCGGCGAACATTATGTACAATACAACCATCAAATAGGAGAAACCGGAAAAAAAAACATCGCCGCCATAACCGGTCCGGGGCGCAACTTTTTAACGGTAAGTGATACGGGGCTGAAACTTCACAGACATACTAAACTCGATGTGCTCTACAATTTGCGCATGAAATCTGCGCAGGATCTGCGCAGGATTTTGCGCAGCTTCTGCGCAGCTTATTTTACACTGTCTCCAGCCACTTTTCACACATATTATAGGGGTCGCTGCCGCGACCCCTATGATATATATATATATATATTTTAAATTTAGTTTTAGATATCAAAGTTCGAAACCCATTTCCCTTGTTTGTTGATAATTTTGGAAAAAAACTATAATTCAACGATTTTCTGTAACGTTTTCTGTGAAAACAGAATACACGCCCACTCCCAAGCAGAATTGTTGAAGCACGCAGCCACCGTATATATGCATTCATCTGAGCGCGTATATACATGAAAGTTCAACCCTACCCGCTACCAAAAAATGCCAATGGGCGATTTTCCGACAATTTCTGTGAACAGCAAGCTACCCGACCACTTTAGGATGGTATAACTAAAGCACAATTCTAAACCAAAACTGCGGTCATTTTGATGCTTTAAAAGCAATGACAGAGAACATTAATAACCAACTAGAATCTTCTTACTCCATGCTCATCCAACTCCAACAGCTTTTGCTCAGTTCTCGGTACAGGTATTCCCAGTTTCAAACAGCTCGGCTGCAGTTCAGGTATAATCAGCTCCAGCAGTTCACGAACGGGAAGTTTGGAGGACGGGGTTTCCGCATTCTGACTCTGAGGACAAGTAGACCCTGGAGTTCCTGGACTGGAACCTGGCAAACCCGCGAGACCAGAACCAGGTATTGGCGAATCACCGTGTGGGCCGCCAGCAGCAGCAATTCTAGCTTGGTAGCTGGGCAACGCTTCTTCTACTACGACCACACGTAGGGTTGACAGCTGAAACAAATCTTACCAACTGTCAATCACTATGCCGTATATACGTAAACGGTAACGTGCTGTAGCAATAACACCCTAAGAGTGCACTAATATGACCCTGCTTTGCTGAACAACCCATTATCTGCGATCACTCATAACTACGTATATATACTGGAGTGAAGTAGTGAAGCGTAAAGGGGCAGACGGATGCCTCGGTTTGAACTTATCCACTTCTTGCGTTCCCCTTCAGATTGAATATTACTTTGATGCCTTACACACTATATTAGACTAAGTCTCTTTTAGTCTGCTACATACGTAGAAAAAAGGTTATATTAACCTACTTTAACGCTTTAGACCAATTTAACTGGCATTTGCTAGGATTTTGAAAATTAAGGAGTCTTCCGGAAAGTAAAGGTATATATAAAGAAAAATGTAGAAACATAAACATTTAGCAAAAAATTTGCAAATTTTAAAAGTAAAAATGCAAAAATCGCTGTTTTCAAATGTAAAAAACCTATAAGCTGATAAAGTTAACTAAAAGTCGAAACATTCTTGAAAACTTGGTTTCTACAGCTTAAGCTTTTGACACATTTGGACGACCGCCAAACCGTGGGTAGGGACATGTTTAAAAGTGGTGGAGGGTCCTAAAAGTGGAGAGAAACCGAAAAGTGGCCCTTCGCACTAAAAATGCCAGCCTCTTCTTCCCTCTCACCTATTTTGACCTAGAAAAACAACGAACACAAGAACGTACATCACTTAGACGAACGATGACACGATAAGCATGTGGACTTAGGATAACTTCTTTCTCGACATCAGTTGTGTCCAGACGTTCCCGAATTACAGAAATAGCCACAGGCCCCAAATTTTCATCAACACCAAAGTAATTCTGGTGAGCTAAAACAAAAATAGCCAGACGTTACTGTAAGCGATAGATCTACGTACGTCGTTCACTTAATGTTGATTTTGATTATAATACATCTGCGATAGGCTAGCTCTTCATCAGACATTATCCTCCTTGAGACCACACTTATGTGTACCTCGTTTTAACCATAGTGGTACCAATTTAACGATGCTTATAGTGTCATTAAAAAAACTTAGTTGCTGCAAGAAATGGTATCAAAAATTATCAAATTAGAAACTTAACTGCTTGACCATCCCGGCATGGCATACCAAAGAATATATACGTTATATTTAACCCGAATACAACCATATAAATTAGGAACGCATATATAATAGTGATGTGTGCGGAGGAGAATGTCTGCTCTGGACGAGGACGACGGAGATCCGAATCTCCGAAACAATGGATAAAATCAGCAAGTTGCAGTCGACTATCAACAATAACATTGTTTTCGTAAAAAATGTTAAACTGAGGAAAGAATCGAAGTGTTGATAAAATCTTAATTTGTGTACGTATACTCTTAGTTCGCTCCGTAGATCGTTTCGACGTTCCCCAGAAGATCACAAATACGTACGTACCTAAGTACTGGCATTTTTTAGTGGGGGGCCCCACCCACTTTTCGGTTCCCCTCCACTTTCACCCCCCTCCCCGCTTTTCGGCAAGCCCCCACCCAGTTTCAAAGTGTCAAAAAATTAAGTTTTCGAAGTCACATTTTCAAACATTTTCTCAATTTTTAGCTAATTTATGGCTTATAAGTTCATTTTAAGCTTAAAAACAGCTATTTTTTGCGTGTTTACCTTACAAATGCTAGATTTTCGATAAAAATTTAGGTGTATTTATACCTTGGGCTCGCCGCCTCCCCCACTTTTAGGACCCCCCCCCCCACTTCCCCCTCCCTAGGGGGAGGCCGAAGCCCCCCCCACTTTCAACACCCTAAAAAATGCCAGCAAATATAGAGTAGATTTCAGTTATATATAATACACGTTGGTTACTAGGTTACATACCTTTTCCTGCAAAGCAATGCCGATAATAGAAGGCTCCCTGATCAGAATGTTCAATGACTAGTTGTGGTTGACGTTTGGCACAAAGACGACCACCGAGATAAACCCTGCTGAGATTTTCCAAAACCGAGGCTTCCGCAGCCGTCGGAGCCCGATGCCAAGTTTCCAGACCAAACTCAGCAGCATAATAAAATTTTGTTGAGCGACTAGAGTTCCCAGAATTTTTCAACATTTGCAGGTCACCCCTGGACAGGGCAATCAGTCGATACCGTTCCACCGAGATCTCATTTCTAAAATACGGGCAGCTAAGCAGAGAGTCAGTGCTTTTACCATCGCCCTGATCATAGCTTCGAGGACCCAAGTCCGGGGGAGATTCGGCTTCTTCCGAATTCTGGGGAGACAAAAGGGGTCGACCCGTCGACCGTGTGTAGTGGGACGCAGCACTGGCACCCGTCATAGTATTAGGAACGCCCTGCCCCACATGAGAAAAATTCCCAAAGGAACTGCTGCCCAGTAAGGGCCCTAGGGCAGCAGTCATACTCTGACAATCATAATGGGATGCTATCTTTCGTCTTAGTCGTTCTTCTTCGCGGAAATCAATGGAAGGAGCCGATTCCAGTTTAGCCGAACCAACGCCGACCACGTGACTTGATTCGGTTCCTCCGGGTTCCACCGTTCGTCCGATCAGTTTCTTGAAAATGCTCGTCTCAGTGGCCACAGACTTAGAGCGACTAGTCTTAGACTTATCCTTAGAGCTGGAGGGTGGGGCCTTGGAAAAGGACGGATGATGCTGGTGATGATGATGATTTCGAGTCTGAGGTTCACAGGAGGCAGAAGCATCATGAATAGGCTTGGCCTTATCAAATCGCTTATAACAGTGAACAGTCAGGGGCCCACGGGGCGTTACGCCGTAATAGTCCGGATCCGTGACATAGCTGGGAGGGGCCTCAGCTGAGGAGGGCTTCGACTTCAGACTATGTATGACCTGTTCGAACTCAGACTGTTCCTTTGCAATGACATCAATGGATGAGGTGCTCCCATACTCTCGAAAGGACACCAAGGGGGCTGCGGGACCACCCGAGTCAAAGTTGGGCTGGCTGGGCCGTCGGTCAGGGGATCCACGCTGCAGGTCTAAGTTACTGGTAGACCGATGCATAGCTGAATTTTTTCTCGAGGCAGAGGAAGAGGAGGTCATGTTTGTTGATAAATTTTTCGGCGGACTGGGTCTCCGGGACTGCGTCTGTGACGGTTGACTGTTGCCGGGATAGGGGGGTGGAGGACCACGCTCCGAAAACTGTCTAACAGCAGCCGATGACGTTGTCTCACTACTGGTTACGATGGCCGCACGACAGCTACGCCTGAGCTCGCGAGAAGGGATCTGCTGCACGGTTCGTTTGGAGGAACTGGCAAACAAAGCATTGGCAGCGTACAACTTAGCATCAGACTGTCCCTCTTGAAAGTTATGTAGTGGCAGAAATCCCGACGACGAATCACTACAGGAACAGTTTACGTCATTCAGTGCCGACAGGGATCCGGTCTGAACCTGTCTCTCACTTATAACAGAACTTTTAGTCTGAATAAGTCTACTGACAAGAGAGCGCTTGTGGCCAAGCTTTTCCTTTCGCACAAAAGCGCCAGCAAGAGTCTCCACGTCGCAGCTTTGGGGTCGATTTTTTAGGAGTCGTGATCCCTGACCTTTTCCATGTTCCTTATAAACTGGAGGACTAATGGAGGCTGACTGATTATTTCTAGCGCAGGCAGAAGACGACGCAGAAGAAGAAGAAACTCCATTCAATAAGCCAGTAGCCGAGTCAGCAGCTGTAGAATATGAAACAGGAGGAGAGAACTCCACTGTGCTATTCGCCATTAAAGCTATCTAGCTCTCTACAAGGAAGCAAAAAAGTCCAACGTTACACAGCTATATATATACAAAATATCTAAGGAACACATATTACATGTACATACATATATATACTTATGATTATGCACGTATATATACGCATATAGAAAGTTGTGTGCGGCAAGCACACAGTCTATATTCTTGTAGTTAAATCTATAAAACGAAGGAAAAAATTATCCCCCCAAGTAGGTCTACGTATCTCTGCTTTGGCTTAGGCAAGCACAGCTTTAGTCTACGCTTCGGCCTGATGACAGCTAAAAACTCAGGACAAAGCTACAAGCATTGTAGAATGGATGTTATATATTATAATGTGTGTATATTTATATAAGGGTAGTGTACATGATATATAGTCAATCGGGAAAAAAACGCCATTTTTTCAAACTTTTGGACGTGTAGAACTCATTTTTTGGAATTATGGAAAAATTCTTGTAGTTTGAAGAATGGCAAACCCTACGGATTATTTTCATGTATTAATGACTTCTCTGGACTGAAACAATAGAGAGTACTATGTGATTTATTTCCTGGGGAAAAAAGCCAAAATCGGGAAAAAGCCACTCATCGGGAAAAAAGCCACTTTGGTCGAAGCATATCCTGAAGGCGTAGACCAATTCTGAGTGTTCCAACGTGTGCAGCGTCGCTTATTTACCCTAGATTTGTTGTTTACCGAGGCAAATTGCCTTCGTAAAGCATTAAATAGAACTTTTTAGTTTGCAGCATAAACTGGCTAGGTTTCATCAAATATAACGTAAACATACAAATTTTTTAAAAACTTGCTAAAACGAAGGCTAACCACAAAATAGTGTATTCCAATGAATTCGTAATGCTCTTTTTGGCCAAATGTGCCAGTTTCAGGATGAAATGTGCAGTGTAGCGGTCAAAACGACTGACGTGACATATTAGTCCAAAAGTTGCGCATTTCAGGGACTGTCCACCTACAAACGGTATTGCTTTGTAAAACTTGAATTGCTGATTATTTTCAACATAGTTATCGGGTCTCTTGCGCAATTCCCCCCCCAGCCCTAACTTTTTATTTTTTTGACCAATAACTTTGAAATTTGGTGTGGGTGCATACTAGAGGCTGATGAATTCAAAAATTAAAAAATTTTAAAGTTTTAAAAAAATTTTAAAAATTTTAAAATTTTAGTTTGGTAAGGGGGGACCAAGGGGAACCAAAAAATTTTTTGAAAAACATTTTGCTGAAAACTTGCATACAGGGGTTTTCTGGGGCGCTGAGCACGAATCTGAAGTCCGTTTTTCGATTCAGCTTTTCGTTAGCTCAGGATAAGCTTACATCTTAAGCTTACAACTTTAGCTTATACTGAGCTAACGAAAAGCTGAATCGAAAAACGGACTTCAGATTCGTGCTCAGCGCCCCAGAAAACCCTTGTATGCAAGTTTTCAGCAAAAGTTTTTTCAAAAAATTTTTTGGTTCCCCTTGGTCCCCCCTTACCAAACTAAAATTTTAAAATTTTTAAAATTTTTAAAAAACTTTAAAATTTTTTAATTTTTGAATTCATCAGCCTCTAGTATGCACCCACACCAAATTTCAAAGTTATTGGTCAAAAAAACAAAAAGTTAGGGCTGGGGGCAATTGCGCAAGAGACCCTAGTTATCATGCCAGAAATCTAGAAAAACTGCTCACTATGGGTCTCGCAATTAGGGTTGGTTTTTTTCCGGAAAAAAAAGATTGCCGGAAAAAAAACCTTTTTTTTCCGGTTTTTTTCCATTTTTTTCCATTTTTTCCTTTTTTTCCGGTCACTCCAAAATTACACAATGTGCTAAAAGTTGCGTTATTTCATGTTTTTGCATGCACAGAAGCAGTTTTCACGATATTTAGTAGCCCCACAGGGGTAATGCAATAGCACAAGCGCTTAGAAAGGTTCCAGTATTGATTATAGTAATCAAATATTTTCAGCGGGTGACGCTGTAACGCAAAGGACAGGTGACTTCTCTATACCTTGGCGGCTCCACTAGACCCAGTTTGTGGTTTTCGTAGGTAACGCGCTTCGTAAAGTAAACAATTCCAGATATTTTAGCAGTTTTGGTTGAACAGTCCACTGTTATGTATGGAAGTATTAACTCTACCTGAGTTATGCAATCATTTTCACATTCCAAAGGAAAAAATGTCAAATCCTAAAATTAGCTCGAATTTATTAATATCGTATTCTTACCTCATTAAACACTATTTTTGATAGTTTCTTAATGTTCTGAGGTCATAAATAAACTTTCAGAACATGTCCCAATATTTTTCCATTTTTTTCCGATGCGTCAAAAAACCCAAATACAATTTCGTCAGATTTACCTTACCCCCACCTACTATGACCCACGGAAAAGGTTGTAAATAGTGTGAAATTGCTGGAAAAGCTCAGAAAACATGATATTTCATTGTAAAAATCGTCAAAATAACGTTAGGAATATTTTTCCATTTTTTTCCACCCCATCGGAAAAAAATGGAAAAAAACGGAAAAAAACCTTTTTTTTCCAGTCCTTTTTTTTCCGCGCCCATCCCTACTCGCAATCGACTGACTTTTTTTCCCGATGGGTCAAAATCATCGGGAAAAAAAGCCACACCTGCCCAGAGACAAAGTGACATCTTGAACTGTTTGCAATAGTATGAGGACAAAGCCAGGCATGTTCTCTCTTGATTGCAATAGAAATTATTCAGATAGAGCTATTGACACTAAAGTTATGAATTTTTGAAACATTGCCGTTTTCCCGCCTTTTCAGGAACAAAATTTTCCAAAAAATGTCGACCCCGCTGTTGACTATAGAGGAGAGATAGAAAGCTAAAAATCGGCGTGTGGGCTTATATTGAGGTCGCCATTCTACACGCCAAATATTACTGCAATAGCTTCATCTGTTAGGCCACAGCGGTCGTGGCTTTTTTTCCCGAAATTTTGACGTGGCTTTTTTTCCCCGATTGACTATACAGAACCAGGGCTCGGCTCAACACAACTACAGTTACACAAGTATATGAAAACCCCTATGGACAAAGTTTTGAGAGGCTATGCACAGTCCTATATGGTGTTCTTGGAAGTCGGTACCGATTTGACCCTCCCGACAGCAAAGTGGAACCAGCCCAGCAATATGGGTGGGTCCGACGGCGAAACTGCTTACTGGAATCAATTCGCCGTGCCAGAAAACCTTTGTATGAAAGAATTGAGCTTTCTAAGTTGAATACACAGCGAGAAATTTCGATTTTTCATTTTTCGAATTTTCACCATTTTTGACCGGCCACTGTGGTCGCATGGGATGTGATAGAGAAACGAGACTTAGCTATTTAGTTAGTTCAATATATGTAGTTTCTGCATATAAAAAGAAATCGGCTCCAGCTCTTAACGTTCGAGCTGCGCAGCGACCACAAAAATGGTCACTTTTCGCTCTGAGCCGACTTTGCGGCGCCGCTGCGGCGCTGTGGCGCACCTGCGGCGCAAAAAAAGAAGCGATTCTTAAATGGCGCATGGGGTACTACCAGACCCTATACCCCTTTAGGTCTGGCCTCCGCTGCAGATTACGTGAAAGAGGCGGAAAGTCAGGACAATACGACCATTAAATAGGAGAAACCGGAAAAAAAACATCGCCGCCATAACCGGTCCAGGGCACAACCTTTTAACGGAAAGCGATACGGGGCTGAAACTTCGCACACATACTAAACTCGATGTGCTCTACAATTTGCGCATGAAATCTGCGCAGGATCTGCGCAGGATTTTGCGCAGCCTCTGCGCAGCTTATTTTACGGTGTCTCCAGGGACTTTTGACACATATTATAGGGGTCGCTGCCGCGACCCCTATGATACGCTTACACACTAAAATAGTTAGTTATACAAGCAAGCAAGTGTAAGCTCAGCACAAGTCACAGTTTTACATAAGTATATACACAAAATGCATATTTGCATGATTGTGTGTTATGTCGTAGCAAGATAGTAAAATTGGCAAGATAGTAGTTATCTTGCTAAAATCTTAGCAAGATACCTGCTGCTCGCGATGCGCCTGAATATGCTGGCGCACTGCGCGATTCACCCAGAAATTACGGTGTACCTGGTACACCCTAGGTAGCAAGCGCGTAGCCTGTGGGTGGGAATAGGAGGAATTTTCCGCCCCCAAAATTATGGGCATTCCCCAAAATTACTCATATGTCAAGTAGTCAAGTAAGTGTAAACCCCCATTTGCCAAAACATTTTCGCGCCCTCGGCGTGAAATTACTACATCATACATAATGTTATTACATATATACAGGTGATTGTCACGCCAAAATTAATACCAAAATCTCCATTTGGTGTGGTTTTTACCAGTTCCTGCATCATTTCGTGCATGAAAAAACATGCTTAGCCTTACCTATCTTTTTATTTCGAAGAATTATGTATAAAAATTCCTCCAAAGGTCACGGATTAGAAAACGTTCTCCGCATCTGAGGGATTCTGCCCTCCAGAGCCCCCAAACCTTTTTTGAGAATTCCCCCTTTCAAATTTTTGCTACTCCAGTGCTCGGTAGTCAAGCACACCCCTTGCGCATGGAATCGCTTCTTTTTGAACCGCAGATGCGCGTCAGCAACATGCAAAAAAGATTAGAGCAAATGAACATATCCGCCAATGCAGTCACTCAGGGAGCTTCAGTAAGACAGCCTTCGTACGACACAGCAACACAAAGCCGGCTCAGAACGAAAAGTAACCACATTTGTGGTCATCGCGCAGGTCAAACTAGGGCTGATTTATTTTCATATTCTGAAATTATAAATATCGAACATTTTGTGGCCCGTGGCGCAGTGCCCCAAAATTTTGCGTAGTATTGAAAAAATGTGCCACACCTATTTAACGAAATATATACCTGGGAGCAAGGCCGCACCCAGGTGGGGTTCAAGGGGTCTAGACCCCCCCCCTTTTTGAGGTGACAAAAAGGAAAATTTTGGCTATTTTTAAGGAAAAAACAGCTATTTTTAAAAAATTTTCGCGCCTTCGGCGCGATAATTTAGTGTTTCCAAGAAATATACAGCCCATGTACTGTTTTTGGGCAAAATCGCAAAAATTTTAAAACTTCTGGGGGGCTTCGCCCCCCCAGACCCCCCGTTGCGTTTTACCTTGGACCCCCCTTTTCAAAATCCTGGGTGCGGGCCTGCCTGGGAGATCTGGCAGTGGCTTTTTTGGGAACTTTGTCATCGATTTTTGTGAACCTGACTACTGTTGTCGTAAAAATCCTAACTTTTGATTTTTTTGACCAATTACTTTGAAACAAGTGGGAAAAATGCCCTAGACGGGCATGCAATGGCTAGAATAGGGAAAGGAGGGAGGGCGGAAAAATGCCAATAGATTTTACAGTCGGCGCTGAAAATGATAGAAACTAGGTTCAGCGCCGAATAGGGAATGCAGTCGGCGCTGAAAATGAAAGAAACTAGGGTTCAGCGCCGAATAGGGAATGCAGTCGGCGCTGAAAATAATAGAAATTAGGGTTCAGCGCCGAATAGGGACGGCTGTCGGGTCATGTTGCTGCGTGGAACAGGCACTTTCTCCGTCCATCCTATTCGCGTGAACTGCTCAGCACGAGTCGCTTAAAGGCGAAATTACTATACATTTGTACAGCGCAAACAGCTCAGCCCTTGGTAATGGACACTAAAACTTCAAAGTATGGATCTGTTGCTCAAACTATAAAATTCATAGCCGCTTTTTAGCTTAGACATGGGGCTTCCAATCACACGGCTACGAATAGAATGACGTTGATAGAACTACTTTTGATAGAACTCCTTTCTATACTTACTACAACGGCTTTATTTATTCTTTATGTATTATTATTTATTTACTAAAACTGAATTATCGTGAAAAACAGAAACAGTAATAATAAATTATTAGAAACTATTAAAACTGTCATTCGTAACCGACCACCTCGCTACGGTTGTAACTATTATTAGTAAAGGTATATACATCTCAATTTATTCTCCACATACATGCGCAGCTCGAGGTAGCATAAAAAATAGGACACACTTTTGATCGGAAATTAGCCAATAGGAGCTCGCCCACGTACCATTTATCATCACAGAATCCATATATATACATTCATCTGAACTGATTCACAGTGCT
>JASAND010013343.1:0-34198 GCA_030248195.1 Trissonchulus latispiculum
CAATACTGTTATTCAATAATAATGGCTTACTTAATATCTTCAATAAACCGATCCAATTCTGCTCTGCTGGAAATGAGGCGAGGTAAGGTAAACAGGAAAGTGTTGTTGCTGGCATAGTAATATGTCAATTCGTCGTTGAGTATATTTCTGAGGATGAAACCAAATGAAACATTCCATTTAGACCTGTACTTGTGGTCAAAGAATATTGACAGGAGGGCTTTCTCTATTTCCTCCATGGACGTTGTCTTCAGGCGAAAGTTGTATTGGCGCATAAACTTCTTGACGGTGTGGTAGGTTCTAATTTGATACCAGTTGGCTTGGTAAATCTCACTGGCATCTGGTGGAGGGTCGGTAGGGTCTTCCTCCAATGGATCTCCGGAGGTGGGTGGATGCTCCTGTTCAATATGTTCCTTGAGCCTGTCTTCTCTCAGGAATTTATCTCCACATTGTTCGCAAGGAAATGTTTCAGGATGGTTTCGTTTGATGTGGTTCTGTAGGTTCTGTGGTCGCTCAAATGACTTGCTGCATTCTGGGCATATGATTGATTGAGAATGAGCAGTCTTCTTGTGGAGGCGTAGCTGTCGTTCATTAGGGAAAGTGATTCCACATGTGTCGCAGGAAGTCGGTTGGTGCTGACGTCGAATGTGCTTCAGGAGGGCGTGATTTCGCTGGAAGGTTGATGAGCAAGTAGGGCATTCAAACTTTCCACTTGAACCTGAAACAGTTCAGTAACAAATAATATTTAACAATACCTAAAATCTAAAAACTATGAAATGTTCAAACTGTAATATGTAATGTTTAAAATTGTAATATGTACAACTGCTAAAAATGTGACGATCAAAATTTGAATGACTGAAAAATGCAACTACTAAAATGCAATCATTAAAAATACTTTAAACTTTAAAAATACAACGGATAAAAATACAACGGATAAAAATGCTACAATTAAAATCTTACCGGTTTCAACGGAATTCATTGTTGTTGATGATGTAAAATCTGGTGATTCAAATGTCAATAAAAGGTTAATAATCCGACCAAGCTTACAATATATGTCTAAACTTTGCAGCATTCTTGTGCTAGGTTTCATAAAATACCTTGCATACCTCTATCTTGCATACCTTTGTTCATTAATTATTGAACAAATGTTGGTTGTATTGTCCTTTTCTTTTAACATTTAGCCTATTCCCAATTTCTCGTAATTGTTTTCATATTCATTACACACATATTTTCCGAGTCACCTTCAATTATTATTAACTAATTAGTTAACCTATAATTATTAACAGGTGACCGAAGTTGGTTCATTATTACTTTATTACACAGACACCATAATTAACCCAATAGGTGTCAACAATCTTACGTAATTGGAGACATAAAATTTTCATTTTCAGCCAATTTTCATAGTTGACTTTAATAAATTATTACTACGAATTAGTTGACCGAAGATAGTTCAACACATGCTTTTTACGTTGACGCAAAGACTAAAGTGATAAGTATTGCCAATTTTACGTAATTGGAGACATAAAATTTTCATTTCCAACCAATACCCTTGTTTACGGCTTTAATTTCATTGAGACAGGTGCAATCAAGACAGCTTAGTGGGAGGAAATTTTAAGCAAGCAGGGAGAGAAAATTTTTTGACAGGTTTGAGTCCTCAGTATGCTAAAGATATGTTAACACTAGAAGGCTGCTAACAGGGAGAAAAGTAGTGACAGGTTTGAGTCCTCAGTATGCTAAAGATATGCTAACACTAGAAGGCAGCTAGTAGAGAGAAAGACTTTGATAGGTTTGAGTCCTCAGTATGCTAAAGATATGCTAACACTAGAAGGCAGCTAGTAGGGAGAAAGACTTTTGACAGGTTTGAGTCCTCAGTATGCTAAAGATAGTTCACATGAAGTTCACATGAAGAAATTCAATAGGAGGCAAGAAAGGGAAAATATTAGTTATGAAAGGAAATGGGGAAATTTGAGAAGAATATTTTTGATCTATACAATGTTGAGGTAGATAGGTAAGAATTTATTGGCAAACAGTCAGGTACATAAAAGTTTGAAAAAAGTTTGAAAGTGTTACTTAATTAATTTATGTACTTAATTAGGCATATAATTAAATTGTTATCTAACCTCAACATTGGCCTTGCTGCTCCTTAACAGTCGTTAAAAAGGCATGAAATCACGTTTAGCCTGCCAACACCGGGACAAAATTAAATCTTTAGATCAATTTTAAAATGCACACCCCATTGAAGCTCCAAAATCGAACACTGTATAAGGAAAATTGCCTTAGTCTCAAGCGGTACCCTCGTTTCGCCCATTATTACAATTGCAAGCAGTTGATAGCTCGTAACTCGTGGAGACATGGATGAAACAACTCAATATTTAATATTGGTACGTACAACATGTGTGGCTACATTATGTGTAAAAATGAGCGAAATCCGTGACTATAAATGTTTTCATGGTGGACCCCCCTTAATTAGGCATATAATTAAATAAACACTAATTAGGCAGGTAAACGAACTATAGTCTAGCAAACTTAAAGTTAAATACGTAGAGAAAGGTAAAGTAAATAACACTGTTGAAAATTTAGTACAATGTTACAAAGCTTAAATCCAAGCTAAAGGGAAAATTGGCCAATAATGACCTGGAAAGACATCTGCACCAATGGCTAGCATGATTAATGACCTTACCTGTATGATTAATGACCGAAAGTGAATCCAAAGATACACCTGTACAAACAGCTCCCATTTCATCTCTCCTATACTACTCACGACCGTAGGTACATGTGACCGCGTCCAATTCTGAGATAACCAAAAGAAGTTTGCAATTTGAATCATTCATGTACGTTCAAGTAAGTCGTTTAAGGATAATATTCTACACTGGCAATAGCTCAGACTTGATACATTTCTATGAATAACCGTAAGCTAAACTTATAATAAATGTAAAATGACAAGTCGGAAACGAGAGCACTGCAAGAAGGAAAATTATACCCTTAAATCAGTACAATTAGCAAATTTCGAGCTCACATCTCTAACTCCAATACACATAAATATATCATATTCGACAATAAGATTACAGAGCTAATCTAAAGTCTGACACAAAAATGTGAGTACAAAATCTATATAAGGCCTCCGGTAAACTCAATATACGTCGTAACCCCATATAACCGTATATTTTCGGAATCCTTGCAGCGAGACAAACATTTTTATAAAATTTAAAATTTTTTAAAATCTCAAAAATTTTAAAATATCGGTTTATCGGGGAATTTTTTCGGACCGTTCAAGCTATTCAGATCATTCTTTCAGAAAAATTTTCCCCTCCGAAGACGCATCGATTGACACAAGAACGAAAAAAAATGGTTGAGAAATATGCATTTTATTCCAAAATTTCGTTTTTCGCTTTTTCACATTTTGGCTCTCTTTGATATTGCCGCTATGATTTGAATGAAGCAGTGTAAACTAGCAAAACCTGCCGAAATAAGGGATATTGTTTAAAAATTCATTTCTGGCGCAATATAAGTCATAGCGACAAAAGCGTTATATCGTTGGATTCAACTCAGCTTGAATTTTATGATTATGTTATTTTTACTCACTTTTGCTAAATCTGCTTTGCCGAAATTTTTGGTCAGAAAGTGGTATTTTTCAAAAAATCTACTTTCAAAATTTGAAATACCACATATATCAGGTGAAAGCGGGCACCTAGGCGGTCCTGAAAATCTAATTGAAAAAATTTTCCGTTGAGCGAGTCGCGAGTAATAACCAGTCAAAGTTGTAAAAAGCGGCAAACATCAAAGGAAATGGAAAAACGAAATTTTGGAATAAAATGCTTATTTCTCAACCGAATTTTATCGTTCTTGTGTCAATCGATGCGTCTTTGGACGGGCAAATGTTTCTGAAAGAATGAGCTGAATAGCTTGAACGGTCCGAAAAAATTCCCCGATAAACCGATATTTTAAAATTTTTGAAATTTTAAAAAATTTTAGATTTTATAAAAATGTTCGTCTCGCTGCAGGAATTCCGAAAATATATGGTTTTATGGGCTTGCGACGTATACAGAGTTCACTGGAGGCCTTACAGATTTTGTGCACACATTTTTGTGCCAGACTTTAGTACAGTAAGTAAATTCATATATTATGTTGAGGCAAATTAGTCCAATTTTCACACTAGTGATATACAAGAAATGCTGGCATAGAATTGTAGCACACCTTTGCTCATCTTAAGTTAAATTTGCCAACGTTGGATTGCTGTGCCAAAATTTCTTGGTCCTGTACTACTATGCCAATTCGAAAACGTTGCTACAACGTAAACAAACGCTAAAAACAGAAAGCAGTTCAACAATTCACAAATATTTATTCTAACTGTGGATTGCACCAAATTTGAATAGCTACTCTTAGAATAAGTCTAAAATCTGAATAGCTAATCATATTCTCGAGCTATTCAGATTTTGCGTTGCACCAAAATGTGACTAACTAATCTTTTGTTTAACTAATCGTTAAGCACAGTGAAACTAATTATATAAAGCAAAATAAAGCAGGAAAATTTTAATTAAAATGAAGTGATCACGCTTCACGTATTATACCTTTCCAAAGCTTCTGTTGAACATTGTTTTTCGAAGAAACAGTTTTAAGCAGGAATTTGCTTCTTTAAACAAAACACCAATACTTTCATAACACAAAACCAACACGCATTTTTCTGAAACGTAGAAACGTCAGGGAAAATTCAAAATTACTTATCACTATAAATTCTTTGTAGATAAAGCGTTATTCAGAGTTTATTCTTCCTCCGAGGTAAGAATAAAATCTGAATAACTAGCACTACTTGTTCTGATTATATTCACATTTTATTCAGATTTAACTTGGTGCAACGGAATTGACAGTTATTCCGATTTTATTCATGAATAACTTCTGAATCGCTATTCAGATTTTATTCCCCTTTTGTGCAATCCACTGTAAGATAAATATTTATACTCAACACGATACAGATGCTAAATTTGCCAGATGTATTTCTTACAGCACTAAAATATACAGGCTAAACAGGACACACAAGGTAAAATTGTAAAAATGTCTACGTACTAATCTATAATACACAATGCTCCAAACACATACACAATGCTCCAAACACAAATACATACACAAACACGACACCTCTTCACACTTTATTATGCAGCAAGAATGCACAAGACATACTATAGCCTAGCGAACTTAAACTGGACCAAAAGAGGGAATTTAGTGGAGTGTTTATTATTCAAGTTAGGTATGACAATGTATATATTTTCTGAAAGCTCAGAAATCAGAGATTTCAAAAATTCTAATAAATTTTAAAATTTAAAATTTCATAAATTTTAATAAATGTAGGAAACATATTAATAAGCGAAAAGTAGTCGAATTTGATATCAAATTCAAGGTCTCGTTCAGCAGAACAGGAATATGTATAAACTAAGTGGATTTGGTGCGGCACTTGGTTCCAGCGCGCCCATATCCCGAAAAATAAAAGTTACTCCGATCGCTACAAACCTGGGCTCGTTTGAAAGCTCTCATCACTCTGAGTGAAGGTTGTAAGGAGGCTTCTCAAAATTCTACTCTATAAATGCGTTTTACCAAATTGCATTATGCGTTTTCAAAAGCGCATATGTTAACCTTCAAAGCGCATTCATAAGTTTTTTTGCGAAAACTTCAGCACTATGTTTTTGTTGGTTTGTCTTTCAAGAGAGTGGTCAAAAACTTGATTGTAAAGCAAGTCTGGTAGTGAAAGCAGCTGACTGGTCTGCCCTTAAAAACAAGCAACAAGTTGTTCAGCTGTGTTGTGAGATGCATAAAAAACAATGTTTCTGGCGGCTTACTTTTTCTCAGATTCTGTACTTTGCAAAAAACTAACGCATTCAGCAAGCAAAAACCCGCATTATCACATTTGTAGAAATGCGCCTTGACAAAACGCATAATGCTCTTTCAATTTTGAGAAGCCTCCTAATTGGGTCATCGCTCAAAAATGCTGTCTGCGAAAGTTATCTCTCTTTAAACCCCAAAAATGGGCACTTTTAACATTTTTGTACGGTTTAATCCATGCTAGCGAGAGCTGTGAGCTGAATCAGGTCAAGCTATTGTGTTGCATTTTGCGTCTCATCGTCATACATAAATATGGAAAATTGCAACTTTGGATCTTCACGCATGCGGAAGATAAGCTAATTTAAACAAACTTCAAAAGTTGACGTCTGTTTAAATTAGCTTATCTTACTCATGCGTGAAGAGACCAAGTTTGTAGCGATCGAAGCGACTTTTATTTTTCGGGATATGGACCCGCTGGAACCACGTGCCTCCCCAAATCCGTGTTCTCCGTGTATACATATTCGTGTTCTCCGAACGAGACCTTTAATTTGATACCAAACTAGACTACTCTTCGCTTACTGGTTCGTTTCCTACAGTTTTTAAAATTTATGAAATCTTTGATTTCTGAGCTTTCAGAAAATATACATTGTCATACCTAACTTGAATAATAGACTCTCCACAAATTTAATCTCTTTTGGTCCAGTTTAAGTTTGCTAGACTATAGTATGATACAAATAATGTTCAAATTTCCAAGAAATTCCACAAATTTAAACTTTAACCTGTAAGATCGGTCATGATGGGTATCAGTGGATAGCACCAAGATAACATAATAATAAGAGTATGACACTGAGTCTTGTCTCTGCTATCAGAGTAAAAACTAGGCTATGTTCGCTAACGGTTGACCGCTTCCCATCAAATTGGACCAATGACTTAAGACGCGCATTAAACCAGCTCAGTAGTTATGTTTTCGAGCTTTAGCATGCAAGTGTAGCGCTAAAATTTGTTTGAAGTGATGGGTCCAGTTTGTGGGGGGAGTCAGGCGTTAGCGAAGCATAGTTTTGGCTATGATAACAGATTCTAGGCTTAGTGTCATACTCTTATCATTGTGTACTCTTGATAGTGAACTGAATCACTTATATAACGGAACTATTAGCCGAATCCGTCTCTAAAATGCTGTGGTTGGGTAAAGGCTGTTTTGAGCTTTTGCTATTCAAAAATGAAACTAAGTGCTCAGTTTTGACACGAAATGGAATTGCAAAGCCACAATGAATTAAACAGATTTTGTGAAAGAACCGCACACCAGAACGGTAAAATAGGTTGCGAAGATGACCAAAAAAGATCTAAGCACGAGGTTCGTTGGTATAAGATAAGATTCTGGCGGAAAGAAAAGATATATATATATATGTGTGTGTGTGTGTGTGTGTGTGTGTGTGTGTGTGTGTGTGTGTGTGTGTGTGTGTGTGTGTGTGTGTGTGTGTGTGTGTGTGTGTGTGTGTGTGTGTGTGTGTGTGTGTGTGTGTGTGTGTGTGTGTGTGTGTGTGTGTGTGTGTGTGTGTGTGTGTGTGTGTGTGTGTGTGTGTGTGTGTGTGTGTGTGTGTGTGTGTGTGTGTGTGTGTGTGTGTGTGTGTGTGTGTGTGTGTGTGTGTGTGTGTGTGTGTGTGTGTGTGTGTGTGTGTGGGTGTGTGTGTGTGTGTGTGTGTGTGTGTGTCTGTGTGTGTGTGTGTGTGTGTGTGTGTGTGTGTGTGTGTGTGTGTGTGTGTGTGTGTGTGTGTGTGTGTGTGTGTGTGTGTGTGTGTGTGTGTGTGTGTGTGTGTGTGTGTGTGTGTGTGTGTGTGTGTGTGTGTTGTGAGCACTGAAGTACATCATGGAAATATGTAAATTCACTTTTTACAAAAATTCACTCAGATTTTAAACTAAATGTAAGAAAGTGTTAGAACTTAATATTCTTGGAAAAAACTGCTTGTGAGCCTTTCGTCGTTATCAAAACTAGTTGAAATCATTTGCGTAGCTCTCATTGTTATAATTATGAACAAACTTTAAATCAAGGGCAATTAGAATAAACAGTAAAGTTAAACGTTGTCTTGGGTTTGCTCGTTCGCTCTGCTGTGTCAAATTAAGCTTTAGTTTGAAGTTTGTCAAAAAGCCGTTTCTAAATTTTAATCCACACTGTATTTAAGATATTCAAGCACAATATATCGTTTTTTCCTCTTCAGACAGCTCACTCATTGTAAGAAATAATGGACATAATTGGTATGATTATACATCGACTAATTAGAAACTGAATTATAAGCTTCACATAGATGGTTTCCGATAAATCCACAGCTGTACAATGAAAACCATTTCAGAATGCACACCGGTTCACCAGTTCCACTGAAGCTAGTAGCTTCTCCCGACTAACTGGACGCAGTATGTTACGACGTAAACCAACAGCTGAACTAAACTCATCATCGAGAATCCGATCTAGTAGAACAAGTAGAACTTATAAAATTATTTAATATTACTAATACTTTGATAAAGAGCACGTCATATAACTGCAGATATGAAATAAGGATATTTCTAAAGTCTGACACAAAAATGTGTGTACAAAATCTGTAAGGCCTCCAGTGAACTTAATATACGTCGTAACCCCCATAAAACCATATATTTTCGGAATCCTTGCAGCGAGACAAACATTTTTATAAAATTTAAAATTTTTAAAATTTAAAAAATTTTAAAATATCGGTTTTTCGGGGAATTTTTTCGGACCGTTCAAGCTATTAGCAAAAGTGAGTAAAAATAACGTAATCATAAAATTCAAGCTGAGCTGAATCCAACGATATAAAGCTTTTAATGCTACGACTTATATTGCGCCAGCAGTGATTTTTTTAAACAATATCCCTTATTTCAGCTGGTTTTGCTATAGAACGACCAAAAAATGTGTGTACAAACTTTGACCGTTTATAGCAGATTAGACAATGGAGCAAACCCCAACAATGTATATATTTTTAGAATCGTCAGGAACTCGAGATTTCGAAAATCCGGAAAAATCCGGAATTCCGGGTTTCATTCACGGAAAATCTAAAAGTTTTAGTTTTTCGCCCAATTTTTATCGCAATCAAAATTTGTTTCTGACAGTCGAATAGAGAAGGTTCCGCTGCAAATTTTTGCTTTTACAAGTATTTCACGAAAATGCACCCCATTTCCGAAATTCCGGGTTTTCAAAATTTTCGGATTTTGAAAATTTTCTCCAATACCCACAAGATGGCTATCATTCGAAAGCGCTTATCGTGCTGAACAACTTTTGTAATAGAATGAACTCTTGAAAATGCACACAATTCCCGGAATCAGAGAAAACCGGATATTCCGGATTTTAAAAATTTTCTCCAATACTCCACAATATGGGTATCATTCGAAAGCTCTTGATGAGCTGAACAAATCTTGTAATAGAACCAATGTCTGAAAATGCACCTAATTCCGGAAATTCACGAATTCCGGATTTCACTCTAGCTTGGAAGCTGTTAGCGAATTCCGAGAACTGGGCTCATTTCTGCGAGCTGGTTCTATTACAAGATTCATGTCTAAGACTATCAAATCTGACGCCTAGGCGGTCCTGAAGATCTAATCGAAAAAATTTTCCGTTGAGCGAGTCGCGAGTGATAACCAGTCAAAGTTGCAAAAAGCGGCAAACATCAAAGGAAATGGAAAAACGAAATTTTGGAATAAAATGCTTATTCCTCAACCGATTTTTTCGTTCTTGTATCGATCGATGCTTCTTCGGACGGGAAAATTTTTTCTGAAAGAATAAGCTGAATTAGCTTGAACGGTCCGAAAAGATTCCCCGAAAAACCGATATTTTAAAATTTTTTAAATTTTAAAAATTTTAAATTTTGTAAAAATGTTTGTCTCGCTGCAAGCATTCCGAAAATATATGGTTATATGGGGTTACGACGTATATTGAGTTCACTGGAGGCCTTACAGATCTTGTACGCACATTTTTGTGTCAGACTTTAGTTGTGGGAGTCCAACATGTAAGGATCGAATGTAGTGTTAGTAGTATAGTGTCCGTTTTTTATGCCTGACTCCGGCAGTCAATGACCTTGAAAGTTTGTCCCTTGAGATTTCTAGTTTGAAAGTTTTCTTTTGATTTCCATCTGTTCTCCCTAGGGTTTTTTGTCCAAATCTTTTCTTCACATTTGTAAGACGACTGTCTGTCATCCCTAAGAGTTCCATCTTTTTAAATTTGTTTAAAAGGAGATAGAAGGTAAGTATTTCAAAATGAGTCGTATAGGTTTCCCTTACTCCCGTTTCCGTCCCTCTGAGTTCTTCCCCCGGGGTTTGGGACCCGGCGTCGGCCCATTACCGGACTATCTACCTACCTACTTCCTACGTACCTACCTAACCTAACTACATAACTTCCCTAACCTAATTTATTTACACTACCTAAGCCCGGTCCTTCACCATCTAATGTTTTTGTGTTTTTATGTTTTATTGTTTTTTGATTTTCTACATACAATATACAACAAATATATACAACTATTTACAGTAGTCCTTAGGAGGACTGTTGGGATAAAACAAACATACGATATATCCAAAGGGGCAGTACTCACCCCATCTGCTAACACTTTTCTTTTGGGGTAAACATAACCTAGGGCGTCCTTAGTTTGACGATACTTATATGTTTTATTGTCTGGATGTAGGAACCCTCGATTTTCCCCAGATTTTGTGTTGCCCGTTTCCAGAACTTCTTTGAAATCTTCAGGAGTGTAGCTATTTAGGGCCTTGCTTACTCCTTTGTGGGAGACTTTATTCGTCTTTCCCCATGCTAGGTAAGTTTTGCTGCAGAGTGCTATTATACCATCTCCGGTCCATTCCTCTTTGAATAAACCGGGGATTCTTTTTTGAGAGGGGTCTATTACAAAGAAATCCTTGAGAGCCTTTTGCCACCTACTTTCATCTACTACTGGGACACAATCACTTAAATTTTTGGAGGAGCAGGCGAAGTAGAGGGAGTCGGTGTCCATTTGACACAATTGGAAAGTTTCCGGCCACAAATTTGGTTTAAGGCAGTCGTAGTAGAATTGGAGCATCCTAAGCTTGGCGTACTGTTAGACGAAGAACCCCACTAACTCAGGAAGTCGGTAAACAATTTTTGACTTAGCTGACTGAACTTCATAAATTCCATTTCCTAGATCATCTAGTCTCCTAAATCTCCACCCATTCACTTCCCTGCTGGCCCCTGATCTTTGACAATATTTTACATCTTGGTGTTTTTCTAAGTTTGTGATGGTTCGGCCATAATAAGAATTTCCCAAAAGTTTGAACATTTCCCCCTTGAGTGCTAAATCGGGATCGGAATCGGCTGCAGATCGATGGTAAGTTACCTGATCTCCCAATTCTTTAAAACATGCTTTAGGTTTGAATTCTATTGCCTGGTAAATTTTAGTAACTTTTAGCCCGTGTTTGAGATACCACTTAATAAGAGGAGTAGCCAAAAGAATCTTCTTTCCAAAGTAACTCCCAATTAATCCCCTTCTCGGTTGATTCATAAGATCGTTCAATTCGCAAAAAGTTTTCATGTGATCCCCAATGACTTCCTTAGTAATTTCTACATTTTTGAAAATAGGGGTCATCTCAGCAAAATGTTCTTTTTTGTCCTCGGGTACCTCAATATCAACCTCAACTAGTCCAAAGAGTCTATTAGCTTGAATTTGGGTAACTAACTGTGCAAAAGTAAGGACCGATCGTTTCTTAGGGAGATTGAAGTGTTCTTCCATAAACTCTTGCATATTCGGGGAATTTTTTAGGTCTTGGTCAAATTCGCATTCCCACTTTTCAATTAAATCGAAACCCCCGTCCTTAATTGCTTGGGAGACCCTTTCTGTTCTTTCCCTTCATTTAGTTCTATCCTCAGGGTCTTGATTCCTATCCAATTCGCAACCGTGTCCGTGGAAGTAGCACCCGTGGAACTGTAAAACTAGATTCTTTTCGGAGACCCACCCGTCAACTTTGGATTTCACTATTTTTTTTGTCCCCCATTGTAAGCATGCTCAACTCTAACTCCCATTGCTTTACCCATATACTCCAGCCACATTGCTTCTTTTCTGCCCTTTTGTAGCCATCTCTTGAATTTCCCATCTTCAGTGGGTTTCCATTCGGCGTACAGACCTGTGGGCATTTCTTGCATTGTACACCAAAGATATAAGGCATTAGCATCGAACCCGAAAATTTGTGCAACTTTGAACCCATTTGTAATTTCAGTTACCCCGGCTTCATGATATCTGTGGAATACCAAACTAGGTCCTCCAACAATATTGTCCTTAATTAGTCTATGTCAGTGCTTAGTGAACCTATTGAAAAGGGGAAGGATCGTGTGCTTTCGAATTTTATTCATCATGTGTTTATATGCTAGTCCAGGCAGAGAAATTGCCCCACTTTTAAACATATCAATTCCCATAGTTTTCCAAAAATCTACCATCTTTTCGGTAGCTTGAAGGAAGGGCCCTACATCCAAATTATTGTACCAAATTAGTTGATCCCGAATTGTTTTAAATTTGTATTTTCTCCATGCTGCTACAACTGCTGTGAAATCCTCATCTGAAATTTCCTGTTGTTTAAGAGTTGAATAGTATAAGTCACGGTGGGGGAATCCTTAGTCAAGAAATTCGAGGGAAGTGAAGGCTTCGTATGGGAAGGCCCCCTTTTGATCCTCAATTTTGAATCCCTTTAGCCACTTTTTGTATGAAGTACCAGCGGCAAGGTAGTTTGTAATATCTAGAAAGTACAATTTGGGGGTAGAGAGGGCCATATAATTGTTATTCTTTTTGACTACATACTTAGTTTCTTGGCCATTTAAAAGTAAATTTGTAATCAGACAAGACTTTATAAGGTTCATATCAAATTTTTCTGAGTTGAAACCTAGAGTAGGAACTTCCTTTAACCATTCCTCGAAGTCGGCTAGAAATTTCTCATGTTCAGCTAAGCCAGGTAAGGTGGTCTCATAAATTTCCCTAAGAAGTTCATAGGCCTTATCCGCTATTTCCTCCATGTAATCCTTCATTCGGACAACTAATTCGTAAGGATCCCCAGTAGTGATAATACAATTTGGAGTTTCATAGCCAGGGACATTGGATGCAATTGAAACCGATGCAGGGATTAGTTCTTGTTCGTAAATTAGTTTGGGACCACTTTTCTTTTCAGTCGGTTTAAACATGCACTCGAAATCGTAGGAGATTCTAAATGGGTAATACCATTCAAGCACAGGAATTCCTAGTTCACTAATTTTTTGTAGGATTGTTTTCTTTGGCCCAACTCCTCCACCAGGGAATAAATGCTTTATGCCTTTCTCACAACTTTTCAAATGTCGAATGAAATCGTTGTGGCGATGAAATAACTTATCGCAATTAGAGCACATCCAAGTTTGGGTGAATTTGTTCAAATTTTTAATAAAGGAGAAGTGGTTTTCGTAAATGTTTAGGGCCATCTTCCTGGAATGCTTTCCCAGAGGCCGTCGAATTAACTTTGCTGCAATATCTGTAATTTCCTAATCTCTTTCGTGATTCTGAATTATAAGTTCATTAAGATCTTCTGGTTCCTCATCGGCTTCCTCAACTGTAGGCCCTAATTCGTAAACTGAAATACCAATATCAAATTTTTCCTCAATCTCATCCAAATCTTCTAAAGCCACTCCATTAAACTCTTCCCCGGGTTGTACCCACTGGTCGATTAACTCTTTTTTCCTCCAATGCATGAAGTTTAGATCCAAGACCTAGAGCTAGACACCTGAACAAACACTTTTCATCGTGATAAGGTTTTCCTGAATTTTGATTGTTGACTAAAGCATTGATACCTCTGTTATTTTTCACGTAGTCTGGAAGATACCTAGCCTCACCCACGGCATTAATGTAAAGTTTATTAATGTAAAAGCAAACATTTGTAATTTCCAAGACAGTCCATTTTGTATTGGGCCGCTGTTGCCTAACCCACTCAAGAATATCCCCCCTGTCTAGCTCATAGAAAATTTTTCCTAGATCCCCCTCATTAGAAATATGAATAGCGACTGTTTCTGGAAGGGTAGTAATACCTAAGTTCACCATCTTCAATATTTCTAAGAACAAAACCGAAGGACAGATTAAACTTGAACTGCCATCTCTGAAGTTTGAAAATTACCTTAATCAACTCCTTTATCTTAGCCGGGTCAGTAATTCGGAAATTGTACCTATTCTGAATGCCTGAGGAAATGAAATATCTGGTTCTACTCCAATTCTCCCTATAAATTTGGGCAAGGTCTTCGGGAAAATCCTTCACAATGCTTCTGGTCAGCTTGGGGGCATCTTCAGTAGGGAGATTTGAAAAATGTGTCTGCCTTAGGGTTCTGGGATCTGGGACTTTTGGGGCTTCTCTATGTGTTCTAAGATGGCCTTGATAACCTTTATAAGTTTTATATTTGAACCCACACTTTCTGCATTCATAGGAGGGGCCCCCATTCGGATGAAACTTTGTAATATGTCTTCCCATGTTATTTTTTCGGGTAAACGTCTTTTCACAATGTGAACAATAGAAAATGGGATTAGAGGAATGAGTAGCCTTGTGCTTATGTAGCCCGGCCAATGTGGGAAAAGACTCATTGCAGGAGGGACAGGTGTGGGTAGTGCTAGCAGTTGGGACTGAGGTTTGGGGTAAGGATTGTGCGTAGGTCCAGAATTCGTCGTTTCCTATTACAATTTTTCCGCCCCACTCAGTTTTTGTGAGGGAGATGGCTTGGGCCCGAAGGGCCTGGGTAATTTCGGGATTTGCCTTCCAAACTTCCGTTTCGATGGCAGCGTTCAACTGAGCAATCGAAGACATTATCAAAATTAGAAGAATATTTATTAGTCGTGTTTTTGGACTTCACCGTTTATATGTCCTTCAAGTAATTTGCGTTTATGTGGTAATTGAAAATTGTCGCTTTTATTGATTCAGAGCTTTTATTAACTTTGCCGTTTATAGGTCCTTATCAGTTTATATGAATTTCGTGCTTTTATTAAATTTATGTGAACTTTAATCGTTGCTTTATGTAATTTAACTTCACCGTTTATATGTACTTTAGAATTTCTATGATATGACTGCTTTTATTAACTTTCCCCTTTTATTAACTTTGCCCGTTTATGTGCTTTATCGTTTATATGAACTATTAGATCAAACTTGTTGCAATCGTTTATATGAATAGCCAAGATCGCAGTTATCAGAGAGAGAGCGCAGAAAACCGACCGTTCGCGACGACTGACAGAGTCCAACTGACGGGGTACCCGATTTTTGCGTCCTTATATAGGTTTTTGTTAATTCCCAGGGGACAAAGATCAAAGGTGCCGACAGCGGGGGTAATCAATCAAAAGTGACAGGTGTCCCAAGGGACGGCAGATGGTAAGCGTGGTTTTGTTAAAATAAAATTTTGGAAAAGTCCCAAGGGAGAACATATGGCAAGCGGAGAAAAAATTTGGTAAAAGGGTCCCAAGGGGGTAATTACCGGGCTTCGGTTTTGGGTCCCTGGGGATGACAGATGGCGAGCGTACAAAAAAGTTTGTGAAACGGTCCCAAGGGGATAATAATTTGACGTTGGTTTTCGGTCCCTGGGGATGACAGATGGCAAGCGTACAAAAAAGTTTGTGAAACGGTCCCAAGGGGATAATAATTTGACGTTGGTTTTCGGTCCCTTGGGATGACAGATGGTAAGCGTGCAAATAATTTTTATTAAATGGTCCCTGGGGACGGCAGATGGCAAGCCTCGAAAAATGGTTTGTAAAAATGGGGGAGTAATAATTTGGCGTCGGTTTTGGGTCCCAGGGGAGGGTAAGTAAAAGCAAATATGATGACGTCATAAAAACTGGTAATTTAAGCAACATAATGTCTGAGACGACTTACAAAATGAGCCCAACCAAGGATATCCTTCAATGCGTTTTCATCATCACACTTAGTCTAGCCTTTATAATTAGTGTGTCAATAAATATTTGGCTTTGGACCGGAAGTTGTAAGGAACCACTTCGTTTAGACTACCAAACAGACGGAAGGATACGGATCTCCAAGCAAGGCGAACACGTCTACTACTCTCCACCCCAATTTAACGCAATTCTCGACCTCTACTACGAGTGCTCAGTAGGAAGTTGTGTAACCGCCTCAGCTAAGCACTGTTCCTTCATTTCAGAGGTATACAATTTTCAACTTTGTCTTGACGTCAATAAAAACATCGAAAGCGCTTACCTCGGGTCTATCTACCTTACAAAAAGCGAACTCAATGGCTTGTATTCCTTGTGACTTTCTCTACTTCAAGCACCCGTTTACCTGCATGGTTTCAGCCCCGACTAAAGCAGGAAAGACAACATTCGTGGCAAAACTTGTGAAAAATGCACATAGATTAATAAGACCTCCCCCGAAACGAGTTATTTGGTGTTTTACCGAGTGGCAGGCGGCATACGAAAAAATAGACGCAGAGTTTGTCGAGGGTTTACCTGACTTAGGGCAACTTAAGGGGAACACAGAACCGATATTACTAATTCTTGATGATCTTATGGATGAAGTAAAAAAGGACTCTAAACTGGTCGGACTGTTCACCCGGGGATGCCACCATTGGTCTTGCAGCGTCATACACATAACCCAGGACCTATTTTATGATAAACAAAGAACTAACCGGATAAATTGCCAATACATTGTTTTAATGAAAAATCCAGCAGATAAGCTGACGGCAATGAATCTAGCCCGACAAATGTTTCCAACTAACACCACTTACTTTATGGAATCTTTCAATCACGCAACATCAAAGCCTCACGGTTACCTACTTATTGACCTCGACCAAGAAACCCCAGAGCAGTACCGACTTAGAACGGATATTTTCGATCGAACAGGGGTCTATCTCCCTAAATCAATAAAAACGGGGAAGAATCAATGAAAGCATAGAACGATTAAAGGAATCAGCATTAAATCAATAAAAACACAAGTGCACCCTATCCGATAATAGCATTGATAATCAATAAAAACGCAAGTGTACCCTATCCGATAATAGAAATCAATAAAAACGTGAAATGGCCAAGAGATTTGAAAGCAATGAAATTGCATTGAAAACGTACTTTCTGGAAACGTTGAACTAACTGAAGCAGACAAAAGAGCTTTACGCAAACACGTGAATATATTACGAACTTTGAGAGATAAGAAAGTAAAACTTAAGGAGAAAAAGCAAATTATAGTTCAGAAGGGTGGCTTTATTCCCGCTCTCCTCGGTCCGCTAATTGGGATAGTCAGTGGTATTGCAAGTAGCTTTATAAAATAATGGAGTACTCAATCCTTGTAAAGCCTGAAGAGTTTGATCAGCACCAAGAAATTTTAGAAAAGGATGTCGTAGAAAAGTTAAAAGGCAAAGAATCTGCCGACACAAAGTTAAAAAGTACCAACAGGCTAATTACAGAAGACGGTTTTTAAAGGAAAAGCCCTATAAATTAGATATAACCACTACCGAACCCACGGAACAGTCTCCTCCCGACATTGTCTCCACCTTACCTATAACTCTCCAAAGCAAAGGGAAAAATCTTATTAACTTTGTCCAATCTATTCCGGACTTTAAGGTAAACGAGAAGGGGAAATTGAATATAAAGGTAAATCAGAACCGGGTTCTAGAATCTTTGACCTAATTCATGACTTTGTGCGCAACCGTAAAACTGTCTCTCCCGCTAAGGGTTGGGAATTATTTGCTGAGGCTCTAAGGGAAAGTAACGTCCCAAGGGAGTTTATCGGCAATCGCCAACGTTGGGAAGCAATAAAAGGTACTCCTTCGATAACGGACACGGTTGAACGGATACGAAAAGTAAGGCAGAAACTTCAGTTTGGAACGGGACGCTACGTAAATCAACCTAAAACAGACAAAACAGTCAGAACTAAGCGAAAACGTACAAAAGGTGCAAAACGGAAATATTTTAACTTCAATAGAGCACTGGCAAAACTGAAATGGAAGACCTTCTAACAAAATTATATTACGACCCCTCCCAACCCTCAGCGTTTTCCGGTATAAATTCTTTATCAAAAGCAGCAGGGATTTCTCAAAAACGGGTCAAGGGGTGGCTGGGAAAGCAGTATACTTACTCCATTCACAAACCAATAAAGCGAAAGTATCCCCACCTTAGTTACGTTTTTCACGATATTGATGAACAATGGCAGATTGATCTAGCAGACATGGCAAACTTAGCTGAGCAAAATGACGATTATCACTTTCTACTCACCTGTATTGACGGCTTCAGCAAGTACGCCTGGGTAGAGCCCGTAAAAAGCAAATCGGGGGCTGACATTACTGATGCTTTCGAGAACATTCTAGCTCAAGGACGTAAACCCCAGAAAGTGTTAAGTGACAGAGGGAAAGAATTCCATAATAAAAAGTTTCAACATTTACTAAAATCAAAGGAAATTCGCTACTACACCTGCAATAACCCAGACATAAAATGCAGCATAGTTGAGCGTTTTAACAGAACCCTGAAGACAAAAATATGGAAGTACTTTACGCGGACAAGGAGCTACAGGTACCTAGACATTCTCCAAAGTTTCGTAAGTGGTTATAACAATTCAAAGCACCGTACAATCAGAATGACCCCAGTTGAGGCTTCGATACCAGGGAATGAGGGGAAGGTAAGGGAGATCTTTCTAGGAAAGAGCAACAGGTTAAGCAAGCAGTTTAAAATAGGGGACATTGTTCGAATAAGTAAGACTAAAGGGAGATTTGAGAAAGGCTACCTACCAAATTGGTCAGAGGAACTTTTAAAAATAAAGTCGGTTCACCCAAACGGAATGTACGAACTTGAAGACTTAGCCGATGAATCAATACAGGGCCTGTTCTATCCCGAGGAATTGCAAAAAGTTGATAAACCCGACTCTTATTGGGTTGAAAAGGTAATGAAAACTCGGAAGCGGGGTAGAAAGAAAGAGTACTTTGTCAAGTGGTTAGGCTATCCAGATAAGTTCAATAGTTGGATATCTGAAAATGACGGATTTCTATATGTTCCTCCCCAGTAACTCGGGGGACTTCAAAACTAACTCTCTAAATGATTATCGGGTTAAGCTCCTTCATAGAATAAAATTACAGGGTGAGTGGGAAGTTGCTCTCGTAGAAATGATGTATCCAGTGACTTGGGGTAATCTTTCTGCAGCTAACTCGGCCGTCTCCTTTAAGTTTCCTGACAAGACCTCAATGGTTAAACTCCTACCTAAACGACACTACGAAACAGTGGACGACCTATGTGATGCAATTAATTTCACAATACTTAACATGGAACACCCCGTCACAGGCGAGAGAGCACCAATTAAATTTAGATTCGATGGGTATAGGCACAGGGTAATGTTTTCAATACCAAAGACCTTTCCCAATACCGTTAAGTTAAGCAAAAATCTCTGGATGATGTTAGGTTACTACCCCGACCCAATGCAAAGGGATGGAAAGTAGATGACAAAATAATTTTCGTAGCTGAGTCTGAACCTGATCTTAGACTAGGTTTCTACTCTCTCATCGTTTACTGCGACCTGGTGGCTCCTCAAGTTATAGGAAACGCACTGGTACCTCTAATTCGGGTAGTTACAACAGAGGGAACTCATGGGGCGGTAGTAAATAAGGAATACCACAATCCACATTACGTCCCTGTCCTACACAAAGACTTCGATACTGTAGAAATCAGTATAAACGATGATGCGGGGAGGCCTGTACAATTTGCATTCGGAAAAGTTTACGTTAAGCTTCACTTCAGAAGGCGACGATAATGCGCTGCCAGTACATACCCGAGACTCAAGATACTTGGGAGCTAACCCTACTTCAAACTGGTGGGGCGCTTCCGGCATATGCAGGGCTTCCGTACCAACGAGGAGCAGGGATAGGCAACATATTCCGGGGTCTATTTAGAGCCGCACTTCCAATTCTCAAACGAGTCGGTCTATCTGCAGGCAAAAGTCTAGCAAAAAACGCATTAGCACTAGCATCAGACGTAACCCAAGGTGAAGACATAAAAGCAGCTGCGAAACGGAGAGGTAAACAGTTTCTTGGTGAGACATTAACCGCTGCTGGTGAACATATTCAACAAGGCGAAGGTATTGGTCAAAGACCTAAATCTAACAACATAAAAGGAGTACGTGGACGAGGTAGACCACCGAAACAAAATTTAGATATATTCACATAATGACTAAGCAAGTAGATTCGCGATCTCTCCCTGGGTTCAAGTCGGAACTGGACCTATTCTCTGTTCCACCTACCCAAGTCGCCGTTGAGCATGGGTACTGGGCGGAAATCGGTCCTCAAAATCCAATTACAGACTCGGGCCCTTACCGATTCAACGTTCCTAAAGATTCGTACATGCTCGATCTAAACAAAAATTACCTCTATCTTAGGGTTAAAATTGAGGGCGATGCTGGGACTCCCATTAACCTTCTCGGCAAAACCTTTTTCCAGCGCTGCATAGTCAAACTCTCTGATAAGGAAATTCACAACTCGGGGCACCACTACGCGAACCAGGCTTACATAGAAACTATGCTAAATTATTCTCGCAATGCAAAAGAAGGCCATTTGCAGGCTGCCGGTTATGAGTTCGACTCGGGTACTCGAGGTACATGGGTGGCAACAAAGTCCGCTGAGTTTATTGCACCGATCCACTGTGATTTGTTTAAGCAAGAAAAGTACCTCCTAAGCGACTGTCAACTGACTATTGAGCTGCACCGAAATCCCGATGAGTTCTGTCTCAGTTCTCAGGGAAGCAGCAAAGTAAAGGTTGAGGACATGCGCTGGTACGTAAGAAAGGTTAAGTGTCAGGACTCTATGTCTCTAGCTTTTGAAAATATTCTTTCCCTAGGTAACACTGCTAAATACCCCATCCGACGAACTAAGGTGGTGGCTAGACATCTGAGCGCAGGCGTACAAACCATCGTCGAAAATTCTATATTCACTGGCCAACTTCCTAGAAAGGTGATTATCGGGATAGTCAAGTCTGAGGCGTTTAACGGTTCTCTAACAGCTGACCCCCTGACCTTGGAGACTATTAACATCACCGAAATTAGTCTAAAATGCGGGGACGAGTACATTCCTAGACAACCCATGAAAATTGACTTCTCTAAACCTAGGGGATACACCTTCCCTTTTGTTTTTCTTTTTGAAGCTATCGATATGGCAGGGGATGATAAAGGGTGCTACATTAGCTACGCCGATTTCAAAGATGGTAACGCTTTCTTCGCCTTTGATCTCACCCCGGATAACACCGACACCGGCGCCATGCAGTTAATTCGAGAGGGAGACGTCTCTCTGCGGATGGAACTGAGTAAGGCGTTGAGTGCTACAAGCTATCCACAGGGGGTTGAAATCATTATATACGGGGAGTTTGATAACCTTGTCTCAATCGACTATAACCGCACACCTTTCTTTGATTACGCCATATGAATACACTAGAAATTGAAAACACACTAGCTCCTCTCGTCCAAAATTTTGTTGGAGTCTTTCCCATTGATCACCTTCCTGACATTCAACATGAACCAAGCTGCTTCGTGGCCAACACCGACCCATGCCAACTACCTGGGCAACACTGGGTTGCGATGTATTTAGATGATTACGCTGAGTATTTCGATAGCTACGGCCGACCACCACTTAAAGAGTTTGATAAGTACGACAGATTGCAAAAGCATAACCCGGTTCGCTTACAAGATTATAGCACTTTCGTCTGCGGTGAGTACTGCATCTACTTTCTCTATCACCGGGACTTAGGGTTTTCCTTTGAAGACATAATCTCCTTTCTTCGAGAACGACCTTCGAAAAACGACGAAATTGTAAAAAGCTTTGTAGAGTGTCTGAGGTAAATTACCCAATCAGGAACGAGACTCTGCGTAGTACTCAACCTTCAATGAGGGAGGAAATTTCTACGTTTAACAATAATTTTTTACAAACCATGTCTGAGTTAAAAATTGAAAATATTGTGCTCAGTGGGAAATTTGACCAAACTATCAACCTCAGTACAATTCCTGGCGTCAAATACAATCCTCAAAAATTCAGTGGAGCTTCTCTAAGGTGGGATCCCGTTACATTTGTTATATTCAAAACAGGAACTTTCAATTGTCTGGGGGCTAAAAAGCAAGAAGAAGCAGAAAATGCTATTCAGGAAGTTGCAAACTTACTCGGAGTTGGAGTATCCAGCTACAGGGTCGTAAACATGGTCGGTTCATTCACCTTTGACCGGAGAGTGGATTTACCGACTATGCATAAATGGCTAGACAACGCAGCTATTGAACCTGAACTTTTCTCCGGCATTACATTCACTAGTCTCGGTCTAAAAGTACGAATGTTTCACAATGGGAAAGGCTTCATTGTTAATGGACGAAATGAAGAGCAGTTACGTGCCGCCCATAGAGTTGTCAGGAGACGTATCCTTCGGTTGGGGTAAAATACTAATTGCAGTCTGCTCTATCTCCCTTGCCGCCGTTACACTGACTGTCTTGGTAGGTGCACTTATTTCACCAAAGTTTCTATATCTTGACAAAACAAAGATAGACCAACTCAGAGAATCTTTCGATCAAAAAGTTAATCTAACCGTCCTCGGAACTGAACTGAACTTGTTGGTACTCTCTCAACATCGACTGGGCAGAGATATGCTTCAGTCACAACTATGACGTTTTAAGCGTCTCTATCCAAACAGTCCTCTTTAGGGCTCCCCAAGGAAAAGGGGTAAAAACCACTTGTACATAGTGTGAATAGTATATTAGGGACCAAAAAAATTATAAAACCACAAAACCACAAAAAAATTACAAAACAAAAACCATTAATGCGGCCTGGGCGAAAGCTCAGAAGGTTCCCAAGCCCTTCCGGTGAGCCGGTAAAATCGCAGAGGGGTGGACTCAAATATTATAAAGTTTGCACTACATCCCGTGTACGGTCAACGTAAGTGGAAAGCCAAGCCACTATTAGCTAACTCAGAAGTCTATATAAACGATCAAATCATTGGTACATCGTCAGTTTGACTTGATCTGCCATCGTGAACGGTCGCTTCTTTCAAGCTCTCAGTGATTGTACAACTCGTCACAATGTATTGGTGGTGCTGGTTTGGGACTTACCTGGAAATTGAGGTATTTGCAAAGAGTAAAAGAGATTTCTTAACTTTAGAGGCTGCACTTGAAGATGCTGAATCTACAGATTTCTCTTATCCTGATTGTTTTGGAGATCTCTGTTTGGCCGTTTTGAAAGCAGACGTTTTGACAGATTTTTGGAAAACAAATTATGAGAACGGTCGTATTATCGGATTGAAGCGTGCCCCGGGGGAAGAACTCAGAGGGACGGAAACGGGAGTAAGGGAAACCTATACGACTCATTTTGAAATACTTACCTTCTATCTCCTACCAATTGCAGGAAATGTTGAAAGAAAACAAATTTAAAAAGATGGAACTCTTAGGGATGACAGACAGTCGTCTTACAAATGTGAAGAAAAGATTTGGACAAAAAACCCTAGGGAGAACAGATGGAAATCAAAAGAAAACTTTCAAACTAGAAATCTCAAGGGACAAACTTTCAAGGTCATTGACTCCCTGAGTCAGGCATGAAAAACGGACACTATACTACTAGTGTTGCCATCATAGTCATCTAATAGCTTAACTTTTGATTAGTAGATAAATGAGCCGATGAGGATCGTACTGAATGCGGACTCTGAGTCTTATTCAATATTCCTCAGAGACGCTAATTGATTGTTACGGATTTTGTTTGCTGGTTAGGGACTTTGTCAAAATTCTAGGGTGCAAAAAGCGCTTTGAAAACTTGCTTTCTTTACAAATTCATGCAAGCATTTTCCTTGGATGCTACTCGCTTTGCTTTTAGAAAACACGTTTTGCACATTTGTAAGTCTAAGAAGTAACCTGGCGTAGACAGTAGACAGGTGTGCTACATTTTTTGGCCAGCTGAAAGCAATTTTTGCTACAGACAGTAGCTTTTACTTGTTGCTTATTGTTGCGGACAGTTGCAGTATGTGCAGATATTTAACTGTAGTTACTTATTTGAGTGAGCCTGGACAAAGCTTAGAGCCAGTTTGGATTTGGATTGAAGTTGTAACTGTTGAGGCTTAGATATACACAATTTTCTACTTTAACATACAGCTAAGCTTTGCCTTTTCAAGAACACGGTTTGAAAGTGAGTAACCATAGGGAGTAATGCACCCAAATACGCACCCTACTTTTACGCAGTCCCTTAGCTTACCTTTGAAAATCAGTACACTATTTAATTTTGATTTGCAGTGGGTACGGTAATTTCAATTACATTTTCCTGCTTAATTTAATTAGTTTGTTCTTGTGTAACAGAATATCATGCTTTCAATTCAGTTACTTTTGAACATGTGTGCCGTGTTTTTTGATCTTTTTTCTTCGAGACAACGGACTTCGAGACAACACGTAAGTGAAGTTACTGTTGGAGTATGCCGGGACCTGAATGGTCGGGACGGGCCAAAAATAAGTTTTCGAAATGCGTCAATTCGGGCTGGGTCGACCAAAAATTTGCGCATGCCGAACTAGGCTGCATCAGGCCTGAATATTCGGGTCCTAGACAATATTCGGGTCTATAGTGCTGTAAAACAGAAATGTCCAACAATCTCTTATCCTTCCTTTTTGTTAAGTTCATACACCCATGGGCAAATTTTTGGAAGCTTACCCATACTCCAAGGGTACCGCCAAATGCTGAAACAACCGCTTGTAAATCATATTTCAGAACTTCCTGGCTAGAGCTAACTAAGTCGGAAACAAATCGCCATTGCACTGCTGCAATTCCAGTATCTTTACTAGCATTTCCGGTGTAGTATTGTAACAAGTCACTTCTTATTCTAAACAAATACCAATAAAACTTATACTATCCATCACATACGTTACATTGTCCCTTTTTTAAAAATTTGTTCCAAAACTGCCGTTTTGCCTGATAGCTATTCTTCCATGTTCAGTTATTATCTGAGAGAGAACGAGAAAATTAAAATTGGTGCACTTTTGCAAGCTTGAAAACCAAGTTGAAGTCAAACATAAACTTCATAGATCTGTCCATTGTTGGCAAGCATTCTTACTTTTCCAAATGTTTAACATTTGGTCAGCCCTTTTGCTCTCTGACATGTTTTCCACTATACTCAGATCTGGTTGACTAAAGATAGAAGGAACACATTTTAAATGAAAGCACGTCTCAACAAAAATTGAGGACGGTAGTGCACGTTGCGAGCCTTCTACAATGACGTCATACTCAGGCTTTTGTTCAGTACATACTCTTTGCTAAGCCAGCAGCGAAAACTCTCACGGAAATGTTACACAATTGTTTGTCAAAGATTCTGAACTGACTTGACGTAAACACTCAATTTCGATGAAGGAAGTGATCTTACTTTGAATACGATAAGGTTTTCTGATAGAAAACCTCGTGGCAAGGCGGCATACAGTTTTTCTGACAGCGGTGAGCAACTCCATCTTCACTCTGTACGCCTACGTCAAACTGTCCAAATATAATGCACACACAAACAATATTTTTTCTGAAATTGCATGCTGGTAGATTGCTGCCTGATATGTTCACGCCAAGTAAGGGCTGGCAACCTGGATTTACGCATTCAGAGAATTCCTTTGCGGCAAGCTGCATCAACGTTTCTAGCCGACATGCAAAATGGCATCTTTGATGCGCCATATTAGTTGGATCACACCGGGCTTCCAGTGTTTGAACATATGTTGTTATCATGGGTTTCAGTGTTACTGAAACCATGGTATTCTCCATTGTAGACAAATACTCTCCAAGGAAGGACATGCTTGGATCAACAAATGTGGCCCATACGCCCGCATTGTGGGGCATTCCTGTTTCTCGCTGCCTACTTATGTCCGGGATTTTGATGAATGCGGTCAGACCTTAACAAAATTTTAAAAATAAAGGCAGAATTTCAATAACTATTCCACCCTAGTAAAATAATATTAATGGCAAGAATAATAAATGAAAAACAAGGATGATACTCATTTACCAAAGAAAGAGAACGCAGAGAAAAGTTTTTGCCTGTGGTGATACTTGTGCTACGAAATTTTACTGACTAGGCAGCGGAATCTCTGCCAACTAAGTTCAGTCGCGTCAAAATATAAAGCACTTCCTGTACCAATGTACATCAGATTTCCTACGTAAGTATTTGTAGAACAAGCGTAAGAGTTTATTCTACAAATAAAACTAAGAAAGATGGACGAAAGTAATCTACACCGAAGTTCGTGTCTGTGGACGTACTGATGGTATTAGGGAAAACATGTTATGTTAATAAAATTACTTTCCAAAAAAGTAAGCCTCTAAAAATTTTACAGCCAATGTTAGTTTAGCGGACAGTGTTCCTAGTCGGAACATAGATTTGGTAGAGATATTGGAAACAGTGCTCTCATTACTAGACTAAGCTTTTCCAGATCAGCAGTATTGTAATAATTCAATTGCCATTGAGCATTTTGTTTGAGACATTTTTGTGTCCAAATATAACAATTATTAATAATACATTAGAAAAGTGTCCGCTTTGTTTGAGCTTCAGACCATATTTTGTGAACACTGCACAATAGCTGCCCCAGTCGTTTGCATTAACATTTGCAAGCAATATTTTTTCTAGTGTAGGCAGTCGGAGGCTTTAACTTTGGAGTTAAAACTTTTTCCAAATAGTTTCACAGAATTATCCTTTTCCATACTGACCTGTTTGAATTCCAGTGTAAGATTGATTGAATGAACCCAAAAGAGGACTGACGCCTATCGGAGTGAACATGAAATCACTTCCCAAGCAGCACTCCCTGGGGTTAAGAAATTTTCCATGTCCATTGAAACAACCAAAAATCAAATCCGTGCATTGGTATGAAATATTAACCAGCATATGAGCTAACGTTTGATTTGTTGCCTCAAAATGAGTATCCAAAAGTGGTAGCATGTCCCAGGCTGTGGCTCCATATTTCCAAAATTCTTGCACCATATTCGTGTAGTTAAGCATATAAGGTGTGAACATGACATACGCTATTGTGCCATCTACAATGAATGTGTCTGAAGGAGACATTTCCTTAACCGAATCGAGATATAAGCTTAATTTTGTCCGATTGTACCTATAAACAAATCAGGTAGAAAATAAATGTATGATAAATGATACTAGTAGCAGAAATTACATGCATTTTGAGTTACGTAAGAATCATTCGAGATTAAGAGCTCTGAAATCGATCGGACCCAGCTTATTTCCTACAGTCGGCATAAAAGCCAAAAAATAGACTTACAATTTTTAATTTTGTTCGTTTTGGTACACGTCGCTATTGTAAAAGTATGAGTTACTATACTTTTATGCTCTATTAAAGTGAACCCTAATGAGGCATAATGTTAGTGCGAGTTAAAGCTTCCTGCAAATTGCACCAAAGTGAGATGTGTGTATTTCGAGGACAAGTTGGCCAAATGGACATCTAACCGCTCAAGTTGGCTAGATAGACATCAAACCGGTTAGATTACAATGTTTTACAATTAATCGTACAATCTAACCAACTCATTTGGTTCGATGGCCATTTAACCTATGTAATACTTGTTTACATTAAATTGCCAATGCGTCTTTCAAATAAAGTTTCATCGACCGCATGAAAAAGTCACAAAAATTTGTGACATTACGTGCTTCGTTAACGGAATGTCCGGACATTACGTTGATGATGCAATGTCACAGGCGGACATTTTTGTGACTTTACGTTAACGACCAACGTAAAGTCACAAAAATGTCCGGACAGTACGTTGGTTTGATGTGGACATTTTTGTGACATTACGTTGGTTGGGTCGCTGTTCAACCGCCTCAAATTTGTGACTTCCGTTGACGACGCATGACATTACGTTGATTAGTTGTGACTTTGTGACTTTACGTTGACTTAGTCAGTTTATGAAATTTAGCGCTAAAATGAACGTTTCGAAGCGCGAAACCCAGCAGTGTGCGTGTTCTGAGTATTCTAAACGAGTGGACACATAATTAATGAATTCTTCTTTCATTCACAATGAAGTACATGCTCATTGAACCTAGACGCAACCCTAAACAAACACAATCTGCTTTTGAACAACAGATCACTACGCTTACAGGAACAAATAGTGACCTAGGATCTGCTGAAGGACTAGTTTATATTGCGCATCTCAGTTAAAGCTTAAGCTATCTGACTAATAATTTTTCTAAATAAGATTGTCCCTGGGCTGCGCGAAAAAACGATTATAGCAACGGAACAGGTTAAAGCTAGTCCGAGTTTTGCATGGATACCCTGGTAGTTTTAACCTTCTGCTTTTCTGCTACTACTCTAACCTTTATTGGTACACAATCTGCATTTCAACAAGAAATCACTACGCTTAAAGGGACGAACAAACTGTTCTGAAGCTAATGAGGACTTGTCTTAAATTTAGTCTCTCCTTTAAGCAATATCACTAAAATAATTTTAACAAATAAACTGTTCAATGATCTGATGAAGGGCTTGCCTGTCATGACTAATGGTTGATTATCTCCCTAATTTATCTAAATAAGATTGTCCCTGGGCCGCACCAAAAAAGTGTATAGTTGCGGAATAGAAGAAGGCTAATAAGGTAGTACGAGGTTTGAATGTAAATCCAGTAAACCTTCTGCTATTCTGCTGTTATTCTAAATTTTATTGATGCAGTCCACGGAATGACCTAGAGTTTATAAACGAAGACTGAGGCACGCAGCTCTACAGTGATTTAAGCTTGCTAGATGCTCGGCACATTTTGGTAAAATCTCGGGGGAGGTACCGGTTAGCGTTGCTACTTACCGCCCCCGAGATTTCCACTTAATGTGCCCAGCATCTAGCAGGCTTAACTAATGGGAGAGCTGAGTGTCTCATTCTTCCAATTTCAAACTCGTGGCATGCTTATACTTGCAATTACACAAACACAAGTTTTAATAATTACACAAAATTATGCAAACAGGATTAGCAAAACAACATCAGTCACCAACCAGCAAGCTGTATGCAGTGTTGGTTTACAATAAATTAACCGAACATAGGAAAGATTCAAACTCTCGGTATGCCTATACTAGCAATTACACAAACACAGTATTTAATCATACAAAATTATACAAAAAGTATTATTGCAAACAACACCAACCAGCAAGCCGTATGCAGTGTTGATTTACAGTAAATAGGCGAACATGGGAAATATTGCACACACACACACACACACACACACACACACACACACACACACACACACACACACACACACACACTTACTATGGATTAGCAATGACACTAATACTATTTCAATCACATAAGATTATGCACTAAAAAGTAGGTACAGCGACACGAAAACATCACCAATCAGCAAGCTCGTATGCAGTGTTGGTTAATTAACCTAATCAGGAATTAGAGAATATATATATATATATATATATATATATATATATATATATATATATAGTTTAGCAACCTGCACCAACCAGCAAGGTCTTATGCAGTGTTGGTTTAATTCACCTAATCTGGGAATCGGAATATATATATATAGTTGTCTTGTCTTCATAGCACTGGAATATAAGGTAAGAATTCCTCAAGGAGTGGCTTAATATATACTTCAGTGAGGCACCCCTAATTAGGTACGCACACTGAAATATAACTAGACACCCCTGACCCACGATTGTTGGTACTTAAAATCTTTAATGAAGAAAAGAATTTGTCAAGGATGGCTTAATATATACTTTAGTGCGGCACCCCTAATTAGGTACGCGCTCTGAAATATAACTAAGACACCCCTGACCCACGATTGTTGGTACTTAAAATCGTTAATGAAGAAAAGAATTTGTCAAGGATGGCTTAATATATACTTCAGTGAGGCACCCCTAATTAGGAACGCACACTGAAATATAACTAAGACACCCCTGACCCACGATTGTTGGTACTTAAAATCTTTAATGAAGAAAAGAATTTTTCAAGAATGGCTTAATATATACTTCACTGCGGCACCCCTAATTAGGAACGCACACTGAAATATAACTAAGACAACCCTGACCCACGATTGTTGGTACTTAAAATCTTTAATGAAGAAAAGAATTTGTCAAGGATGGCTTAATATATACTTCAGTGCGGCACCCCTAATTAGGAACGCACACTGAAATATAACTAAGACACCCCTGACCCACGATTGTTGGTACTTAAAATCTTTAATGAAGAAAAGAATTTGTCAAGGATGGCTTAATATATACTTCAGTGAGGCACCCCTAATTAGGAACGCACACTGAAATATAACTAAGACACCCCTGACCCACGATTGTTGGTACTTAAAATCTTTAATGAAGAAAAGAATTTGTCAAGGATGGCTTAATATATACTTTAGTGCGGCACCCCTAATTAGGAACGCACACTGAAATATAACTAAGACACCCCTGACCCACGATTGTTGGTACTTAAAATCTTTAATGAAGAAAAGAATTTGTCGAGGATGGCTTAATATATACTTCAGTGAGGCACCCCTAATTAGGAACGCACACTGAAATATAACTAAGACACCCCTGACCCACGATTGTTGGTACTTAAAATCTTTAATGAAGAAAAGAATTTGTCAAGGATGGCTTAATATATACTTTAGTGCGGCACCCTTAATTAGGTACGCGCTCTGAAATATAACTAAGACACCCCTGACCCACGATTGTTGGTACTTAAAATCTTTAATGAAGAAAAGAATTTGTCAAGGATGGCTTAATATATACTTCAGTGAGGCACCCCTAATTAGGAACGCACACTGAAATATAACTAAGACACCCCTGACCCAGGATTGTTGGTACTCAAAAATCTTTAATGAAGAAAAGAATTTGTCAAGGATGGCTTAATATATACTTTAGTGCGGCACCCCTAATTAGGTACGCGCTCTGAAATATAACTAAGACACGCCTGACCCACGATTGTTTGTACTTAAAATCTCTAAAGCAGTTAAGAATTCGTCAAGGATGGCTTAATATATACTTCAGTGAGGCACCCCTAATTAGGTACGCGCACTGAAATATAACTAAGACACCCCTGACCCACGATTGTTGGTACTTAAAATCTCTAAAGCAGTTAAGAATTCGACAAGAAGTGGCTTAATATATACTTCAGTGTTGTTATTGTTGTTGTTGTTGTTGTTGTTGTTGTTGTTATACTCCGCGTGTTGTTATACTAGAATAGCTGAACTGATTGTACTTGTAATTATTAAAACTAGACACTCAATCCTATGTCAGCAGGTTTTCAGAGCTAAAGAATTACGTGGAGTTGGTCCATTGTTTTTGTATGTGCCCTACCCTTAACTATGCACAATACCTGAACCCTACCTAAGCACAATATAAAGCAATAAAAAACGAAAAAACGACAATATTAAAATCTATTTTCTTTTTCGCGACTTGACTTCATGGCTTCACGACAGAGAACCACCATGGAGACGACCTTGACATCAGTCTAAGCTGCGCTGATCCACAGTGAAGAATTCTGAAACAAAATCAACAAGGTATCGCATGAAGATAGGGAGCAGGTACTGTAAAAATACCCAGGAATTAAAATCGATAAATCAGTGGAGCGGAACAAGCTTAGCAGCCGGGAACCTGTCGTGCGTTTTCATGGAATTCCTTGTTTGGGCAAAAGTTGAAAATTTTATGAGAAAACGAAGTGTCAACTTTTTCTCAGTATAAATTTTTTCCCAATTTGTGGCCCTTCCTAGCCAGTATATGATGCCTAAAATTAGCATTCCACTTTCAGCATCTACCCAGGAGCTCTATAAGTATGCTGGAAAACGCGGGACAGAAAATGAATAAGCTTTGAGCGAATTCTGGGAGGTCAATAATGACCAAAAACTGATTTTGGTCAATTTTGATCAAAGCTTCAAATATCCGGAAAAATCAAAATTCTGTCTAATTTTTTCCTGTGAAGCAAGGCCAGGACCATGGCGCGTGTTTTCATGCCTGAATTGCCTGGTTCGGGTAAAAATTGAAAATTTTACGACAAAACAAAGTTTCAACTTTTTCTCAGTGTAAATTTTAGTCAAAGTCAGTGGCCCTTCATAGCCTATACATAAAGCCCAAAATTAGCACTCCACTTTCAGCGTCTACCCAGCAGCTCTATAAGTATGCTGGAAAATGTTGGCCAGAAAATGAATAAGCTTTGAGCGAATTCTGGGAGGTCAATAATGACCAAAAACTGATTTTGGTCAATTTTGATCAAAGCTTCAAATATCCGGAAAAATCAAAATTCTGTCTAATTTTTTCCTGTGAAGCAAGGCCAGGACCATGGCGCGTGTTTTCATGCCTGAATTGCCTTGTTCGGGTAAAAATTGAAAATTTTACGACAAAACAAAGTGTCAACTTTTTCTCAGTTTAAATTTTAGCCAACGTCAGTGGCCCTTCATAGCCTATACATTAAGCCCAAAATTAGCACTCTACTTTCAGCGTCTACCCAGCAGCTGTATAAGTATGCTGGAAATCGCTGGACAGAAAATGAATAAGTTTTGAACGAATTCTGGGTGGACTAAAATGACCCAAAACCGAGTTTTGTCAATTTTGACCCAAACTTCAAAAATCCGGAAAAATCAAAATTCTGTCTAATTTTTTCCTATAACGCAAGGCCAGGACCATGGCGCGTATTTTCATGCCTGAAATGCCTGGTTCGGGTAAAAATTGAAAATTTTACGACAAAACAAAGTTTCAACTTTTTCTCAGTGTAAATTTTAGTCAAAGTCAGTGGCCCTTCATAGCCTATACATAAAGCCCAAAATTAGCACTCCACTTTCAGCGTCTACCCAGCAGCTCTATAAGTATGCTGGAAAATGTTGGCCAGAAAATGAATAAGCTTTGAGCGAATTCTGGGAGGTCAAAAATGACCAAAACCTGATTTTGGTCAATTTCGATCCAAGCTTCAAATATATGGAAAAATCAAAATTCTGTCTAATTTTTTCCTGTGACGCAAGTCCAGGACCATGGCGCGTGTTTTCATGCCAGAATTGCCTTGTTCGGGTAAAAATTGAAAATTTTACGACAAAACAAAGTTTCAACTTTTTCTCAGTTTAAATTTTAGCCAACGTCAGTGGCCCTTCATAGCCTATACATTGAAGCTCAAAAAAATTAGCACTCCACTTTCAGCGTCTACCCAGCAGTTGTATAAGTATGCTGGAAATCGCTGGACAGAAAATGAATAAGTTTTGAACGAATTCTGGGTGGACTAAAATGACCCAAAACCGAGTTTTGTCAATTTTGACCCAAACTTCAAAAATCCGGAAAAATCAAAATTCTGTCTAATTTTTTCCTGTGACGCAAGGCCAGGACCATGGCGCGTATTTTCGTGCCTGAATTGCCTGGTTCGGGTGAAAATTGAAAATTTTACGACAAAACAAAGTTTCAACTTTTTCTCAGTGTAAATTTTAGTCAAAGTCAGTGGCCCTTCATAGCCTATACATAAAGCCCAAAATTAGCACTCCACTTTCAGCGTCTACCCAGCAGCTCTATAAGTATGCTGGAAAATGTTGGCCAGAAAATGAATAAGCTTTGAGCGAATTCTGGGAGGTCAAAAATGACCAAAATCCGATTTTGGTCAATTTTGATCCAAGCTTCAAATATACGGAAAAATCAAAATTCTGTCTAATTTTTTCCTGTGACGCAAGTCCAGGACGATGGCGCGTGTTTTCATGCCAGAATTGCCTTGTTCGGGTAAAAATTGAAAATTTTACGACAAAACAAAGTTTCAACTTTTTCTCAGTTTAAATTTTAGCCAACGTCAGTGGCCCTTCATAGCCTATACATAAAGTCCAAAATTTGCACCTCACTTTCGGCGTCTTCGTAGCAGATGTATGGGTACATGCGGGAAATCGCTGGACAGAAAATGAATAGTTTTGAACGAATTCTATGGAGCACAAAATGACCCAAAACCGAGTTTTGACAATTTTGACCAAAACTTCAAAAATCCGGAAAAATCAAAATTCTGTCTTTAAATTTTTCCTGTGATGCAATGCTATGACCATGGCGCGCATTTTCATGCCTGAATTGCCTGTTTCGGTCAAAAATTGAAAATTTTACGATAAAAAAGTTTCAACTTTTTCTCAGTGTAAATTTTAGCTAATGTCAGTGGCCCTTCATAGCCTATACATAAAGCCCAAAATTAGCACTCCACTTTTAGCGTCCACTTCAGGAGTACCATAAGTATATTGAAAATCACTGGACAGAAAATGTATAAGTTTTGACGAATTCTGTGAGGACGAAATTGATCGAAACCTGATTTTTGTCAATTCTAATCCAAACTTCAAAATATCCGGAAAAAAACAAAATTTCTGTCTTATTATTTCCTTGACGCATGGCCGTGACCACGAAAGCGTGTTTTCATGCCTGAATTGCCTGGTTCGGGCAAAAAATTGAAAATTTGACGTGATTAAAAAATTTCAACGTTTTCTCAGTTCAAATTTTAGCCAACTTCA
>JASAND010013344.1:0-16033 GCA_030248195.1 Trissonchulus latispiculum
GAAACTAAGTGGGGTTAATGCGTCCAAGTTTGGGATTTTTGGGAGCCTCCTTCACCCCGAGAGCTGAGTTCATACGTCACAGAGAAGTGACGTATGATAACACACACACACACAAGAAACGCACTACACAAAAGGAAGCCGCAAGCTCCGCCTTACACGTCACGCACACATGATTGACAGGTCTTTTTCAAACCCCGAAAGTTTTCCCAAAATTGAAGTTAGTCGTGGTTTGGCCGCCGTACGAGTCAGTCGCTTTTGCTTCAGTTTTAACTAGTTGGTATTCTTGGACGACCGAGGGCCTTCGGGAGAGACCGGTCTACACTGTGCGTTGGATTGTTGGAAGGTCCATTTTAAGAGACCTGTGTGTATACTTGCTTTCTTCGGGACCGGCCACGACTCTGTCTTTGTTCTCTCTATCAGACCTCAAATTATTTGCTGTGTTTTGCCTTATCTCTCCCTGACCATTCTTCGGAGGACCTGTCAATCCTGACCTGACACATCACACGTGGCATCGGATCAACCAGGTAGCTTGAATCGTGAGTTCGTGAGTTTAACCGATCTAGATGGTTAATATTTTGATGAATCTGTGAGTGAGATTTTAAATGAAAAAGTGTCTAAAACTCTAGGTTTGAAGTGGAACTTGAACTGGGATCTAACACAAACCATTTCTATTGTGCTTGTCTGTTCTTCTATCAGTTGTACTGTCCTCGTCTAACCTTGTATCTTGTCTGTACGTATTTATATGTTAGTACCCAATGTTTTAAACTGTAGATAATATTATGCCATGTATAATTATAACCTTGACAGTTTCATTAAACTAATAATTTAATTTAATTAAGGTGTGAATTGGCTTTACCTGCGTATGAGCGAGAGCGAGAAGTCTAGATACTTAGATCATTAGAAATTGGAGAAGTAGCAGTGAAACTGATATTAGGATTTAGCTATCAGTCTGTTTAATAGATAGGACCCCTGTGTATGCCTTTGGATAAATCGGGAATAGGCAGTAGAAAGCCAGTGTTTGACGTGGATCTTCATAGATCACTGACCTATCTCGAAAGAAAGCAGAATAAAACGACCCCCAAATACCCCTTTTCTTTACATATATCAATTCTCAGCAAGTTTTGCTGTTTTCAAGACTCACAAGAAGCCGTCTCTATTTACATACCCAGTATCATCGCGCCGTTGATTATTGAAACAGTTTGCTCGACAAAAGTAAAGACAAGTTTTTTGTATGCTGTGCATATAATAACAATAGACCTAATGAAGCAAGTTCAAAATAGTGAAAAACCTCATTTCAGAAATTAATTACAAAAAACTTTAACTAACTTGTTTATTATAGTTTTATTCTAATTGTTTTGTAGCATTGTTTTGTCATTTTCATTGTATAGGCCTTGTAAGGGCTTGCACCACACGTTAAATAATGCTAAACTTAAACTTATTACTACAAATTTTGTACTTAGAACCGGGAACCGATAGCTAGAACCGGAACCGGAACCGGTTTTGAAAATCGGAACCGGTCCCAACTCTATCTGAAATATCCAACTACACTTGGGATTTCAGCAGATCAGACTAAGGCCATATTTCTTTAAAGATAAAACGGCTTAGATTAAAATTAATCCGCATGAATAAAACAGCACCTCGGATTAAACGGATTCAAATTTAATTCACCGGGTTAAACTAGTTAAATGGATTAAATTTAATCCTGTTTCTTTAATGCACCTAGGACTAAAATTTTAAAGTAATCCTGTTACTTTATTCCCAATTCGGATTAAAAAGTGGAAGAGTTAATTTTAATCCGACCTGCTTAATCGCTGTTCCTTTAAAGATTAAATTTAATCCGTTGAATCTTGCATTTTCAACTAGTTTTTAATCCTCGTGCGGCTAGGCGGATACACGAATTAAAAGTTGGCGGATTAAAATTATTTAATCGCTGTTTCTTTAATGGCGGATTAAACGGATTAAAATTCACTCGTTTAATCCGAGGATGGATGGAAGCTTGGATTAAACTAGTTAATTTTAATCCGTTTAATCCGTTTAATACTGCATTAATGAAACAGCCACTAACATTTTAATCCGGCTGATTTTTAATCCGTTTAATCCGACCATTTTAATCTTTAAAGAAATAGGACCTATGTCTTGTCTTTTCATTTGGATTGCTCGGTTGAATACGCGACTAAAAACGTAAGTTTAGCTTTAGTTAATTTGAGTAAATGCCATATGCCAGTGCCAAGAGGACAAAATTCCCTTAGACGAATCTGTAACAAAGTTTTTACTGACCCACAGCATCGCTAAATTTTTAGACAGCCATCGGTCGTCGCCGTGTTTTATTACTAGAAATCTCAATTGTTACCAGACGGATTGGCAGACAGGATCAGGACAGGACCAACTATTAATAACGTCATCTGAATGAAATCTTTTCTGCCTCACACAGACAACTCTTACCTAATTGTACCTGAACTAATCTGGCATGAAGAAACCAAATCGAGGGGACGCGGTCTTCACAGACTCAGACAACGTTGAGTTTGAATCCCGTTTGAATTTCAAAATAGTTGCACATGCAAAGGCAAGCTGCGCGTGTGCCCTCCCACATGCTGATTGCATATTGCTGCAGTTTATCCTACGGTGCCCCAGGGTGACGATTCCAACGGGTCGGACGGTGTGCATAGGTGTTTCTTATCAGGAAAGAATCTGCATACCTAAGGTGTTTTTATTTTATGTTTTTTGTACTTCCTCGGGAAAACAAAATCCCAGTTTGGATGCGGCTGCGGTTTTTATTTTTCCGGATTGTGGCTCTGGCACGGCAACTAGTATAAAGAATCCGTTTCCGAATCTGGAATTCGAATTTCTGTGGCCTCACAAGGCATTCATTTCATTGACTTTGTTTGGTAATAAACTGAGACTGGTAATCGTACTATTGAATACCCACCTATTTGTCTTTCTTCTTCGTTCAGTGGATTACTCGACGGTCTGTCTATATAAACTGCCAATTCCTGTGGGTAAGCACACTCTTTCGGTCATTATATCTATATCTATTAGTAATGAAAGGTTAATCTAATTTCGACACAAGAACTATACTGTACTTGCTTCTAATATCGAATACACTAAAAGCTAGGAAAACCTCCATTGGAGCTATTTTTCACTTTACACATAGCCGAAAGCACTTTGGCACATGGCAACGTAACGTTCCTCAAAGCGTAGTCTATTTGATTCCACCATTACACGACTCGAAAGTGCTTTGATACATGCGCAAAGGGAGCAGTGCCGCGTCCCCCAGAATCCCCTGGTCACGGTCTTCGTCATGATGATCGGACACAAAATTGCACTTTTTGAACAAGGATTTCAACGAGAGTATAAATGATAACTTCACTTTCAAAGCACTGGTTGCACTTGCAATGGTTTTAATGATAGTCGAGCGACTTTCCTTTTTTGATAGAAGAGTTTCTTTGGTTTCATTCTTTACATTTTTCAATTTCGTTAATCACTGGGTGTTGTAAAAATACTGTTCAAGACGAAAACATGTTTTGACATGCTAAAAGCTGCCATATAAGCTTAATAAGCTTAATATGCGCCGACCTGGTCATTAAAGGAATCTACCATAAGCACGCAATAATTAATTATTTGTGACACCTAGAGTCTTCCCTTAACTTCTAATCGTCTTATCGAGCAAATCTTTCTTTGCCCTTGCCACATGAATTCTTTTGAGATATAATCATGGTGATGCAATCTTAGGATACCCGTGGGGCTACGTGAATATTTAGCACAGATAACCTATACTGCCCAAGTAATATTTTAAAGAAACGACCAGCTCTGCTACGACAGTTATATCAGCAAGAAGTTGATACGTTTGCTGAACAATTTTGAAGAGAGATATGTACCGAGATCTCAGCATAACATCTGTTCAGTCAGATCAGTCGGGGAATGCAGCACAGACCCTGACTCTAAAGCCCAAAAAGCTGGTGAAATCAGCTCGGGCTGTGTTCGATGAATCCGATACAAATGCTGAAGAGCCAGCAAGAGATATGATTGGACTGGGAATAATCACTCCAACGGCACCTGATGATACGGTCAAGCCAAGCATTAACGAGAAACAGTCGCCCAGTCGCAAGAGACGTCACTCGGGGGAATGGCTGAGACGTTTCGCTGATGCTAACCTGGAAAGACTACTGCAGAGCTCCTTCCATGTGGAAATGAAGCTGGATAGTTTTGAGATGCGCAAATTTGAAAAAGGTTAGGTTGATGAAATGATATTGAAAATTCAAGTCTGTTGTCAGGTTTAGGTGTATTACAGTAGTCTATATGCTTAGTCTAAAAAAGGATCCGTCATTGCAGCTTCAGCACGACAAATGAGTTCCTCCGATATATTCATGTCAATAAAGTAAAATTAGTCTTATCTCGACTATTTGCAAATCTTAAATATTCAATGACGATTATTGTAGTTAAGAAATATCGATGAAATGCTTAATTTTAAGCAAATTTCAGATATTCATTCCTGTTGCACGTGTGAACTAACAGCACAACTATAAGCGTAACTTTGCAAGTAGTTATTAAAGCTGAAAATGTATTACAAGATTGCTGCTGTATAAAGTTCCAATATTTCTAGGCATATTTCTAGGCATATTTCTAGGCTTTTCTATTTTAGATTCTGGCTAACATTAGACTTTGCAAACCAAATGTCAAGAGTTCGCAAACAACTGTTTATTATTTTCAGGACCTCTGTATCAGACACCAGTTGCTTCAGTAACCTTGAACTGGGCTGGCAGTTTGCCTCCGGTGTCGCGGATCGTGATAAAACTTCCCTGGACCGATGATTACTTTGACAATTTAACGGAATCCGAAAAAGCATTAAGAGGTATCTAACTTTTCATGTGACTAATTGGATTCTGCATGGATCCCCTGCTAGACCGCGTTTACTTAATTTTCTTGATGTATTCATGTGACTAAGGTCGCGAGTGTTGCTCAGACGGTCTAATTATTTGGATTGCATAAAGCTTAATCGTGTGAAGTTACCTCACTATATTGAATAAGACTGCGCTTAACATTTTTTTATCCATTTTATCTCTTGCAAGACTAGTGCCTCCCCTCAATGGCTTTGTGTCGTTTCTACCACATTTTACTGCTAGCATTTGGGAGAACTATTAATCACCTGCCACTTAACACAGCAGGACTTCTACCTTCTTCTGCTCTCCTATTGTAGCACTTCTACCGTATACTTCTCTACGTGTTAGGAGAGTTAAAGGCTTATAACAAGACAAAAAATGTTACACTGTAATTTTAACGTTAACATTGTTTTTACAAATGTAATTGTCACAAATTCTTACACAATTCACGCAAAATTACAAAATTCTCATAACTTCACAGAAAATAACAAAATTCTCAAAACATTGACAGACTAAACTTCATCAGTCATCAGGTGGAGCATTTTCTCCTCTTAAGCATACAGTTAAGGGATGGGTGATGTTTAGGGGGTCTGGAATTGGGACAACTGAATGTTCGGCGTTGCGATAAAGAGATCTGCGGACACCATGATAGGATGGAAATGAGGCTTGAGCATCCAACTGATCGTCGGTACGGGGGAATTTTGATGGAATAGACGACACAGAATCAAGGTAAATTTCCCGGGGGCGTTTGTTTCTTTTTCGGGCTTCATGACGCATTTTTCGGTCCAACTGCAAAGTGGAAACCTCCGTTTCAGTCAAGGGGACGCAATTGATGTGATGGCCATGGTCCGGATCGCCGTCGATTCGTCCGTTCACGATACGAACACGAGAGAAACGGCCGTCGGCGATTTCTCTGCAGCGGCAGCATTCAAAATAAGTAATGTCACCTCTGCTGCTTTTCTTTAAATAAAGAAGACAGCGACCAGGAAAGTTTTCTGAATTGCACACCAAAATTTGACTTTTTAAAACTTTAAACAAAATGAAACGAGGTTCTGCCATAATTTAAAGAAAACATGAAACAATCTAATTCGATCAAAAGTGTTGCTATTTTAAACTTAAACTGTCATTTTGACCTTATTTGAGTAGAGTCGCCAGTTGTCCTGACAGTCTTTTATTTGACCCTTGGTAGTCTTTTACTTAACTCCACCCTATTGTAATTTGTGACACCAAGTAACACTTAATGGTACTTCAAGATGTCAGCGGTGTCCCTTTTGTGGGAGAAACGACACACAATCCCCTTCAGTTTTGAACTAGAAGTGTCTGAACTAAAACACCCATGGAAGAAAAAGTTCGACAGCATTAAGAGCTATAAGAAGCATAATTAAACACCAGTCGAACTTCATGATTTTACTTCAACTTTATTTTAGCAACCAATCATAATACAGAATGTAAAATCTACCGGCTTCTGTCATCAAAATTCTCAAAGCCAATAATTCCAGTACCCAAGATGTACTACTGTTCTAAATCTTTCGAGGAAGGTTCCAATGTGATCTTGATGGAGGACTTTTCTGATAGGGCAACAGTCCCCGACTTTTTGGCAGGACTGAGCGTGGAGCAGCTGCACAGTTTGTTCGATGCTCTGGCCGACATGCACGCCTATTCGATAACCGCTTTCAGTTTGGCACGCCAGTTTCCATCTCCAGATATGGAAAGAATGAAACACCTGATCAGCATTGCTAAACCGATCGCTCAGGCTTGTCGGAAGCATTTTCCCGACATATTTCCCTTCAAAGATGAAGAGTTCGACACCTACGCTAAGGCTGAAGACATGTATGATCTGATCAATGTTGAACGGAGCCAGTGGAACTGCCCAGTGCTCGTTCACGGCTTGATGTGGACGGGGAATCTACTATTCGAAAAAACGAAACGAGATACGGCCGGCAACACTCTGATGGCGCTGATCGACTGGCAAGGAGCCCATTTCGGCAGCCCGGCAGAGGACATGGCGAATGTCCTCTGCTGGAGCTGCAATCCCTACATTAGGCAGAGAAATGCGCATCACCTGCTGCGTCGATACTTCAGCCGGCTCACCTCTAAACTGCAAGTAGTTCCTTTCACAGTTCAAGATATTGAGCAGCAGTACAACAACCTGCTCATTGTGGCATCGATTAAAGCCATGGTACAGATCGGGCAGATGATAACGGTGGGGAAGATGAAGGATGAACCGGACAGCCTGAGAAAGCAGATACTTCTCAGAGCTACGCTGGGCTTGTCGGATGCGTTCAAGCACAGAAAACTGGAACTGTCCCGCCACTGAAAAAGAAAACACAACCAGAGAATTTAACAAAGCCTAATGAACAAACTTACTGTAACTTACTTGTCAGCAAGAATACGACATGCATCTTAACTCTGCTTATAATATCGCCTCAAAGAACCCAATACCAGAACTGGGCCTGTAGCTAAAATTAGCCTATTTGAATCAATTTTGTCACATTTATTACAAAAACAGCAACTTTTCAATAAAACTGTATATTTTAAGTTTTATTAAAGCCAAAACGACTGGTCATTCAAAAATTCATAAACTAATCAGTTGTTATTTGTTGAGTTTCCTTGCCAGATTCTAAAGGTATTCAGGAAAACCCAATTCATCTTCTTCTTAATGAATGTTACCATGTGTATTATTGTGTGTTCGTCTCCACTCATTATTGGTTAACACAATAAAGATGCTAGAAAAATTATAGTATTGTGAAAGATCGCAATCAGCGTTGAAAGATGTGTATTGGATCAAACTATAAAAAACAGGCATAAAGAAAGACCGACATGCCTGAAATGGAAGTTCTGCAGATGGCCCGGTGGTGTAGTGATTAGCATGTCTAAGTTCGACGAAGGACATGGTTCGATTCCTGTCCTGGCCAATGCTTTAGTTTCTACTATCAGTGAGCAAGCTAAGTGTAAGCCCCCTTCCCTCCTGTCTCCCACGTCCTGCTTTCAAGGATATACGCTGATTGACAACTCTTTAGTTAGGCTTCATCTCGGTCTTCTTGATTCACTAGCTCTTGTTAGATTTGCTGTAAAAGCCGTGCTGGCTGATAAGTAGTCAAGAACTCTACCACTCTGTTAGATCTGACCGTGAGATGTTTGATATGTCTTGAAGTCAGAAGAAATAACTTAAAAATATATATGTTGAGATCTAATCCTAAAGTATTACTTTATCATATGTTCAAGTATAGTTGATTGAGGAGCACTAAAATGCTGATTGACTTCTTTCTATTAGTGTTTTCGAGATTGCTTTCGAGATTAAGCACATAAACATAGAGCGAGTGAGCGTACCCCGTTTCGACCAGATACTGATTTGCAGGAATGGAGAGTCACTAGGGTTTGCCGGGGAAGGTGTTAGCCGACAGCGAATAGAGCATAGTTTTTGCTCTGATAACAGTGAGTCTGCCTTGTTGCATACTCTATCATTATGTACTCTTGCTTTCACGAATTCCGTTATTCGAACTGTAGATGAACCACCTAGTGCCGAACCACGGCTGTTAAGGTGGTGTCTTAAGGTGGTGATTCCTTTTGGGCACATATTGTCATTTGGCGGCGTGAATCAAGATGAAATTTGACGAAACTTTCCGAAATAAGTTCTTTTAGCGTTCTAACACCCTCCGCGCAATCCCGATTCAAAAATTAGAGATTTCCGGTCAGAGTGGATTTTCCCAATTTCTGAACGTTTGGCAGCAGCTATACAGTTATGACTATATGCATTCGAAAGATCTCATTGAGCTTCACATTTTTGCTTTTTAAAGCAACTTTCTTTCTTTCTTTGGAAAATTATACTTCTTCTAAAATGCGTTAAAAATATTTTAGAAAATCAACATTAGTTTCATGGCACGCATTAAAAAGAGAAAATGACAAGCTACATTTTGATATAAAAATGGCTTCTTAACTCCAAGTAATGAATGAGTAATAATGGTGCAAACTTTATGTGAACAAAGGGAATCACCACCTTAAACTGTATCAAAGCCTTAGTCCCACATAAACCACTACTCATTTCAACTACAGTCCAACTACAAATATCAATTAACCAAACTCACAAGAACCTGCATTTTATGCATTCAATTACTTCAGCTCAGAAAGGAAATGACACGGAACGGCCACCAAATATAACAGCTTGAAATCAAGATTGAAGGAAACTAAGAGAATTAGCTAGATTTCACAAAGCTCAAATCCTAAGTAGTATAAGCAACCGCCCAGCTATCATGGTCTTAACTAAGTCCTTGTCTTGTGTGTCTGTGTTAGAGACCTGCACGGATCGAATTTTGTGGGCTGGCAAGGCCCGGGTCGTGAAAAAATTTTTCAGGTAGCCCTGCCAGAGCCTGCGAAATTTGTCATTTTTTTGAAAACACCAAATTGTAAAAAAATTTCCAAATCAATTATCGAAATTCGGTTTGGTGCTTGTAAACGCAAATCTTGCATCAATGAATGGAGAGATTTTGTTGTGACTAGTTTGGGAAAAAATGCAAAAGCTTTTAGCAGTCTTGCGCGCGCTAGAGGGTTAGTAATCATAGATTCAACGCATGTTGCTAGTGTTGAAGGTTTCGATGTGCTGAGATCTGGGATTAAAAGATATAGATACATAGATTACCATAGATTTCATATTTATTTTGCTAGCCAACTTTTGCAATTAACAGCTTAAACTGCCTTTCCCGAGCTTTTGTACCACAGAGTTGAGTAGGACAACAATAATATCTTTTTGAGTACATACTTTTGTGCGTATTAAGAAATGAGCATATAAACTTATTACACAGAGATTACGGTAAAATAGGATATCCAGTATTCATTTAGCCATTCAATTGAAATTCAGAAATTAATTTGAATAGAATATACACAGTAACACTATGAAATGAAAATACTGAAACTGAATCCCGAAAAGCAGTGTTTATGTGAACAAAACGTGTTCAGGAAGCACGCAAATCTTTGAAGCTAAAAATTAAGTTAATTAATCTCTGGTGAAATCTCATAACAAATGGAAGCGGTCAACATTCGGCCAGTGGCCGGCCCAGGAAATGAGCTTCGGCCCGCGGCACGGGCCTAGAATCAACTTTTGTCGTCGGCCCACTTGGTCCGGCCTGCGTAATGATGCCCCGTAATGCAGGCCTCTAATCTGTGTGCACTGCATCTGCTTACTAAAATTTGCACTTTGCAGTTTGCACGTATATGCGTGTCTGCTCCTGGGCCTATTTCATAAAACTACAATAGTTACATTACATTTCCTACATTAAAATATAGCTACATTACATTTGCTACATTTTTGGGTTTCCCAAAACAGTCTAACTTTTACAACGTAATGTAACTACATTACATTTGGGAAATCCCTTTTGACGTCATTTTATCACGTTTTACATTTTTGTTGCTTCAATGTAACTACATTGTAGCTACAATGTAATTACATTGTAAGTACATTGTAGTTACATTGTATTTACATTGAAATACATTTTATTGTTCGCTACGTAATGCATTATTTATAACAGCTGCATATATTTAATTAAGAAGCATGCATAGCTAAATTACGTAAATAAATTAACCAAATACGTAAATAAATAAATCTAAATTTTTGAAAATTTCATTTTTAGAAACATCGAGACAGTACAGATTTTCTGATGAAGTGTCAGTCTGTGTAAAGTAAAACTTTCTAATGTCTTCTCTACAATCGTAAAGTTCGTTCATAGCTTAAAAAGTCCATCAATTAAAGATTTTAACGAGAAAAAACACTTTATCGTGGTCTTGACCACAGGCAAAAATGTAGTTACATTTTGACTGAAAATGTAATGTAAAATACCTAAAATACTTTTATGAAACTAAGATAATGTAACTACAATGTAGTTACATTTCCAGCCTATTCACAACAACAAAACACAAAACACTACAGTATTTGGTTGAAGAGAGTATCTCACCCAGGACAAAAGCACTAAGAGCACCAAAGCCTTACAGATTTTTCGTTTTATAAATTCCGAGGTTTAGGTTTAAAGTCTAGCTTTATTTGACTAAAGACCTTTGGAGTAAGACCTCAGACTTTCGCTGTTGCATGTCCCCGCATGATCTGTCGCTACTGCATCCGGTTCGCTGTCAGATCCGAAGTAATGTTGAAGAAGTTATTAGTCCACGTAACTGCACGATGGCTATTGCGATGGCGATGAAATGCTCCGGACCTTCAATGGCCAATGAGTCCCAAGTGCACTTGGCAGCATTGCTTGCGCATTGCTATTCCGCAGGCATCACATTCCGCCAAATTGAATGGCACACACGTGAAAGGCCCATTCTAGCCGCATGACATAGCCAGCGCAGTCGATATCTTTGAATTATGTCTTCTGTTGTTGGCAGGTTGTATCAGTATTCACGTGGCGTTGTAGTCGCTGCATCATACTGATGCCCAGGATACAACGAAGTTCGTTCGTGAACTGTGAACGTCTGCTCTCGCTATGGTCAATGCTTCGTCTGTGTACTACAATACAGATGAAACAGAGCCATTGTAAATCTTCATTTGCATAGAAATTGATAGGTTTCTTGGACTAAGCACATGCCCTTTCAGTTGTCCGACCCTGCAGCTGCTTTTCCAATGTGAGCATCAATGCCAGCAGACGCAGACACTCGTTCACTGGAGATGACTGAAACAACATGAGTAAAAGAGCTTTTAACTTCAACGGGCTCCTGATTAACAAGAAAAGCGAGCAGTTCTGGCAAGTGCAAAACAGATGGCCTTGGTTTTCCTAGATTTAATGAGCCGCCCAACTTTCGTGACATTCTCCGACATTCGGTTCAGTAGCTGTTTACAAGGCGTCAGATTAGTGGATCACGATATGGTCCGCATAATCAAGGTTTGCAAATTTATCCGTAACTAGACATTGAGCGCCATCTTACTTCTAGTATTGATTTCCTCAGGATCAATCAAGTACAAAATTGAGCAGCATTGGTGGCAAATCACAGCCCTGTATTACGCCCGTTGTGATTGGAAAGGGCTAGTATCAATATTAGTGTCAATATCTTTTATATATATATATATATATATATATATATATATATATATATATATATATATATATATATATATATATATATATATATATATATATATATATATATATATATATATATATATATATATATAATATGGTGACCATACTTCAGAAGCATATTCTAGTTTAGGTCTAACTTAAATTTTGAATAACTTACCCAAAAAAATTTGAATCACGACAAACAAAACATTTAAATATTAAGTTTACAATCCTATATGCATTGGAGACAATATCGCTCAAACTTTATGTTTGTTTGCATAGTTACGCCAAGATCCCTAATCTGGCTACAGATTCCAACGGGCGATTATTAGTGTGATATGCATTTAGAGGATTGTTTTCACCTATGTGTAAAACAGGGCATTTAGAAACAGCAACGTCAAGTAGCATTTCGATAAGCCAGATGGAAAGATACAAGATAATAGACGAAAGAAAGAAAGTTGTCACTACAGCACCACAGACCCGAAAAATTCGGGCCTGAGGTGGGGATCGAACCCACAACCTTCGTTTAACTAGACCGACGCTCTACCGATTGAGCCACCCAGGCACAATCGAACCAAGCTTAAGTTTGAATTCGTTCCCAAACTGTAGTGACACGTTTTTGAATAGGCATACAGCCATACATACGGCATACATTGGAAAGTCCAATGAGATCGTCTTGTAAAACATGAGTAACCTGTTTCAATTTGATTTCTAAGTACAGTTTGGAGTCATCTGCATACAACTTTAACTTAGAATTTTGAAATACTGTTTCTATATTGTTTATGTATATGTCGTAGTAATTTCTGTATTTAGTAAATACTGTATTTATTGACCGATTTCAGTAACTATTTACTAGTAAGAATGGTATTTTCTTTAAACTTCCTATCTTTACACGTAACTTCTGTTAATAAGTTTCTAAAATCAATTATGTGTATTTTAAGTAACTTATTATGGTTTTAAACATGCCTACGTTTCCTAATTTAAAAATGCACAAATAGCAACTTTAAACTTTTAAGTAAACTGGTGTATCAGCAAAACTGTTATAAACTTCAGAAGTTCAATGCATAAAATAATTTACAAAATTACAAAATAACATAAAATAATTTACAAAATTACAAAATACTTTAAGGTTAACTTTACTTTACAGTTAACTCTAAAACAGCTTTGTTGAGTTCTTAATTTAAGACTAGTTTACTTAAAACTTTTAAAGTTGCTATTTGTGTATTTTTTAAATTAGGAAAAGTAAGCATGTTTAAAACAATTAAGTAACTTATTCATCTTTAATTATATAATCGTAATTCATTATGATTATAAAATACATATAATATATCTGTTATGATTTTAGAAGCTGTGAAACTAAAATTAAATTTATAATTTTGTAAACTAACTAAGCGTGGCTCACGTACACTTTCTCATTGCGCGACACGCACGTACACTTTCTAAATCCGCTGCCCAGCCCGGCCAGCCATCTGTACGGCCAGCCAAAAGTGGACTTGCCGCTAAAATGGCCAAGAATGGCCAATATTTTGTCAAAGCTACAGGACACAGGGAAGGCGCTAGAGATACGTGGTTTGTTGCATAAGGATCTACGAAAGGGTTTATATGTCCTAACGAGGGCGATTTTTGATATCTGGCCAGGATCGTTCTGGCGGCCGGTCCAAAGTTGGTCTGGCCAAATAGCCATTTTCGGAAATTTTCTAAGTCCCAACTCCACAGAAAATAGTAAAAAATAGGCATAAATATGCAGTTTTGGACCATTTGGTGGGACGCATATAAGGGTTTTTTGGGGTCGCTGAACACGATGAGCACAGTCGCAGCTCTGTGAGGTGCTGCTATCGTGCTGTACTATTATGCAGCAACCATAGCACACTGTCTGTAAACTTGCTGTAAACGGCTAAACATATGAAACTTGGTGAAAATTATGTCTGTAGTAAGGGGGAACTGTAGCTATGTTAGTTGCTGCACTCTCTAGCTTCCACCGTGCTGTATTTGCTGCCCCAAACACAGCACCGTCGATAACAAGTTATTCATTCGTCGCTGGTATTTGAAATTCGGCATACAGATAGTTTAGGACATGACAAACTATTATAGATACGTTTCGTATACTTATTACGATGTTACTATGTGGTTGCGCTGTAGTGGAGTGCTGCAGAAGTACAGCACGGCCTCTAACTAACTACAGAAAACTTGCAATCGTCTAAAATTCTGTAGGCAGGTGCAGAATAATAGCATTGGAAATCATGCCGTACAAGTCTCCTTTTTTGGCAGTGAATTTTGCGCCTAATTACTCTGCAGTAGAGTGCTGCTGAAGTACAGCACGGCCTAACTAGCTACAGGTAAGTTGCAATCGTCCGAAATTTTGTATACAAGTACAGAAGAGCATTGCAAATCGTGTTTCATGAGTTTCCTTCACTGACAGTAAAGTTTGAATTTGGTTGCGCTGCAGTAGAGTGCTATATGCTATGAACAGTAACTAAAACTATTGCAGCCATGGGTACTGGATGTTGGATTTCTGTCAAAATAGAGAAAAAGGAAGAAATTGGAACTTTTCAAGCTACTTTGTTCTGTACGTTCGGTTGACGATTAATGATTGGCGGAATTTTTAAAGTTTCTTTCACACAGCTTTAACGATTTTGCTTTTTACTGAGAACCTTAAAAATGAAATAGGACAAGAATAAAAATGTTCCCGTGGAGCATGAAAAATGCAATATGAGTGACATTAGGTTGTAAATGGACAGAGGACTAGGTTTTAAAACGTTAATATGGGAGGGGCACATACGTGTGCTTGGGGGGGGGGGGGGGGGGGGTTTCACTCCCCCAGACCTGAGCTCCCCCCCAAGAGGGGTCGCTCACCCCCCCCCCAGAATCCGGATTTTTTCGGTAAAAAACCGGAAAAATCCGGTTTTTCGGCGGCCTTCGGCCGCCCTTCACCCCCCCCCCCCAGAACTTCCCCTCCTGCACATGTCTGGAGGGGCAGGTTGTAAATGCCAGGAGGACTAGGTTAAAAGCGCACTAATATGGACCAGCTTCGCTGAACAACCCATGTTCGCGGTCACTCATGTTCCACTCCACATGACATACGAGTAAGATCGGCATTCTTCAGCTTTCAAAGCTAGCGGGACGATTTTGAAATATTAAAGCTTATTCCAAATAAACAATGCATTTCTGGTAGAAAGGTGTTCAAGGTGTTTTTTCTGCAGTGTCAGCGCAGAATCTTGTATTAAGTTGATGCGAAAAGCAGTTGACATTATGTACGTGTATTATTAAGTTGTATAATAAGGAGCACGACCACATATACTTGCAGGCCATGCTGACAAATCGTACAATTTTCCGAAGAACTGCCAAATTATCAACAGTAAGCAGCAGCCGATAGAAACTCTGGACAGTTTTCGCGAATATGGGTTGTTCAGCGAAGCTGGTCCATATTAGTGCGCTTTTAACCTAGTCCTCCTGGCATTCATAACCTGCCCCTCCCATATTAACGTTTTAAAACCTAGTCCTCTGTCCATTTACAACCTAATGTGACCCATATTGCATTTTCATGCTCCACCGGAGCATTTTTATTCTTCTAATCATATAAATAACATCGACACATTCGTTACGGTAGCTTTAGTCCAACCGTTTAAACATTGCAGTAGTTGACTAAAGGTGGAGCGATTTTTGAGGAATCTATGCTGCAGCGAAGAAAACATTTAGTTTGCTGAAGGTACGTGTAGAAAAGCAGGCGTGCCGTATTATACTATGCTATAGGCAAGAAGACTACACATTTCTATAGTGTGATCAAATCACAATTCTCTTCAATTCTCTACACTTCTCCCTTCCTCTAATTGTAAACTCTTCTGAAATATGTTCTCGTGCCGTGATCGGCAACGCAAGGGTGGTCTTCGATTGCGTTGAGGCCTTTGATGAACAGTTCCTTCCAGGTTAGGAGGACGTGGCGGGAAGACGAGCTGCATTGATTGTGGTTGATCCACGTGTAACGGTCTTGTGGGGAAATCCACACAATACCAAGGCATTTCTGGCTCTGAAGTGACACCGGCAGCGCTGACATCGGCATCGCTATCCACAGCTTTGAGGGAGCGCGACCACTAGTAAGTCGAACAATACGTAACT
>JASAND010013345.1:0-38869 GCA_030248195.1 Trissonchulus latispiculum
CTCAAGGCTCCTCTCAGACGATTTTCCTTTCAATTTCCTTTTCCAAAAGCACTCAGGTAGAAAGTCCGATAACGTCACAAAATATTTGTCATCAGCAATTTCCCAAACAATCACACAAAAGAAACAGTTCTGGACAGCATATACCAAACCTCAACAGACCAAGAATTCAAATTTTAGGTAGCTATGTTCAAATCAACTCTAAGAAGAAAATCCACAATATTCAACTAGCTAAGCCTCAAATCCTTATTCACAATCAGTTATTAAAATTAGTTATTAACAAGTATGCAAGCAGACTATTAATGAATTACTAAACAATTACCAAACAATCATTAAGTAGCTACAAATCATTAAGTAGCTACAACTCAAACTTCCTTTTAAAATTCGACCCAAGCTTTAAAATTCCTTCATTTCAAGACCCATTACATCACTAAAAATTACTCAAGACCAGTAAGCAGATTTTGCTGCCTCCACATATATGTCGTAGTTCGGTATGTAATTTAGTTCAGTTCGGAACTGAACTAGTCCAGTATGTAATTTACACACTGGACTAGTTCAGTATGTCAGCATTTTCAAGACGTTTACAGTGCTATTACTCTTCTTGTTTATGACACCCCTCATTGTTATGTTGCAAAAGTTATAGGGTCTGGAGTCTGTAAAATTATGATGGAAGAAATTGTGCCATTTTCCACCGCCTTGTATTTTCTTCTACATTTCTTCAAATTTTCTAGTGTTGCTGCTATCTTTTTCTGATTAGCACAAAATTTACTGTTTTTAAAAGATGTACGTAAGAAAACCTAGTGCTGAAGACACTGTTATCGTCAAGTTGTTGTTAGTTCTTGTTGTTATAGAAAAAGCCTAAATTTTAAACAAATTTAAAATATTTATTTTTGTAAATCTTTTAAATTTTCAATTTTTAGATTTACAACATTAGCCAAAACTTTTTGTCGTCAATTGTTGGCTCAACGTCTCTTCAATTTCTCAAAGTATGCTCTACAGATAATGATGAAGAATTTTTCAATACAGTTTTGCGTAAAATCAAGTTGACGTCATAATATGTTCGGTACGTTGAGCTGAGGAAGAGTTGATTCAAAAAACGTATTTTCTTTTTTGCAAAAATGCAAAAATACCCACCAATCTGAGCTCAAGTAGTACTAATTTCAGAAATTCAGTAGTACGCATATTGGCATATTAACACTTATTAATTTTTATTTTGGTATAATCATAGTAAAAAGTAATAAAATGATGCAATCAAGAAATATATACCTTGTTGTCTTACAACTTCAACTACAACTTGTTGTCTCCGATTTTGCGACAGTTGGCTGTATTGATAATGAAGAAGAATTTTTTCAGTATATACAGCTTAAAGTTGACTTTTTAGCTTAGGTACACTTAAATAGCAAAGGGCTAATTTGAAAAAATTTGTTTCTTAGAAATTTTTGAAAATGGATTTCTTGGTGCAAAAGTACATACGAACGAAGTCTGAGCTAAATTTGTACAAATATCAGAAACTTAGTAGTATATACGCTTATTAGATTAACACTTAATACTTTTTAATATTAGTAAAATAATCGTAAAATACGTAATATATAAACAGTTTCAAAAAATTTATGAAAAATAACCTATTTGGAAATCTAAAATTTGCTATTTTCAGGCAAATCACGATTTTACAATGTTAAATATTTTGCACACCGGCCTTTGAAGTGCCTTTGCCTAGTGCGCAAAATGTTGTGGGTTCGAGTCCCACCGGAGGTCCGAATTTTTTGGAATCTTCGGTGGTACATCACTTTCTTCTTCTTTCTCATTTATATCTGTAGAACAAGTGCGACGGCCCTTGAGCTTGCTCTTCCTCCACTTTGTTTCTACTTACGTGGGTTCACGTAGTGAAAGTCATGTACATTGGTACACGAATTCCGACAAAGCTTGATGAGACTGTGCCTCCGTAGCGCAGTCGGCAGAGCGTTTGCCAAGTGCGCAAAATGTCGTGGGTTCGAGTCCCACCGGAGGTCCGAATTTTTCGGACCTCCGGTGGTACATGACCTGGCTTATTTTTAGGCAAAACTTTATGGGGGGCTTCATGGGGGGCCCATCGATGGGGGAGCTGACCCAAAATGGGGGGGCATATTTTTGGAAAAAATTTCCGAATTTTTCCGGGTTTTTCGTGTAAAAATGTGTAAAAATCGCTAAAAAATGGCTAATTTTAAGTAGTTTTTAGGCTAAAATAGTGAAAATTTCGTTAAAAATCCGGCGAAGCCGGAAAATTTTTTGAAAATTTAGGGTAAAAATGGTAAAATTTGGCAATTTTTAGGTTATGGGGGGAGGTCGGAATTTATGGGGGGCATTTCATGGGGGGGGGGCTCCTCGAATGGGTGGGAGGCGGCCCCCCGCCCCCCAGTAAAAATAGGCCAGATGACTTTCTTCTTCTTTCTCATTTTATCTGTAGAACAAGTGCGACGGCCCTTGAGCTTGCTCTTCCTCCACTTTGTTTCTACTTACGTGGGTTCACGTAGTGAAAGTCATGTACATTGGTACACGAATTCCGACAAAGCTTGATGAGACTGTGCCTCCGTAGCTCAGTCGGCAGAGCGTTTGCCGAGTGCGCAAAATGTCGTGGGTTCGAGTTCCTCCAGAGGTCCGAATTTTTCGGACCTGCGGTGGTACATGACTTTCTTCTTTCTCATTTGAAGATGCAGTTCGGTCATCACATAGTTTCCCAGACCCCATAATTTTTGCAGCATCACAATGTGGGGTTTCATAAACAAGAATTGTAAACGTCTTGAAAATGCTGATTACATACTGAACTAGTCCAGTGTGTAATTACATACTGGACTAGTTCAGTTCCGAACTGAACTGAATTACATACCGAACTACGACATATATGTGCAGAAAAAATGAAACTAACCGACAGCCACTTGATCTGAGCTACATAGCTGTTGATTTAAGGTCGTGCTCCCCTTAAGTGCAGATATAGTTGCAGAAAGTGCAATTATTGCCCGATTTAATTCAAATTTTCAGAAGATGCATCGGGAATGATAATAAACGTCCTGTAAAAACGCCAGCTTCATAACTTTCATGCACAGTGAGAAACGAAAATTTGAAGTTCTAGAAATATATATAGAAAATTATGCCCCACTACTATAATCATTTTAAAGCTTATTATGTGCTCTACAACTTTACTTTTAGACATTAGTCTCTAGCTCTTATCAAATTAGGCATATTAGGCACAAATTAGGTTAATTAGAGCACTGTACACTGAATAAGCCTAAAGTTCTGGGCGAATAACTGATTTTCTCAAATTGCGGCCAAAAGTTTTTGACCGAAGTTTGCTCCACAACCAATGGGTGGATCTAAAAGATATACTACAGATAGTATGTTTGGACAATTTGCCCGGGACTGTTTTTATTTTTCTCTTTATCAGCCTCCAATCAAGAGCAATGATTTTTCAAAGTTGGAAAAAATGCCAAATTTTCAGAAAATGCTCAATTTCTGTATACTGAAGCAATATTTTGGCAAAATCAAAAAATCGTCCCTGGCAAATTATCTCATAAACACATTGGATACGGCCATTTTCTTGTTGCGTAAAAATTTTTCAGAAAAAATTTTGGTCGAAAATTGTGGCTGCTTTTGGTAAGGTTGCTGCCAATACAAATTAGGTAGTTACGTTTCAGTGATACAAAACGACGCAGACGATGTAGAGCTTCATTTTGATATGCGGCTTAATTCATGACTCTCAATATTGAGTAAGTTACAGCTTTCCAAAGTGGACTGAATGTTAGGGAAGTGCGACCTTAAACGCTTGCACATTTCGCCAGTGTGTTGATAATTGCGCAAATATTTAACGTGTGCAATTAACGTGATGCATTTATCAGAGATGGAACCGGGTCACCGGGTCAAGAGCTTCGACCCGGTCTTGACCCGGTTTTCTAAATATACCTCAAATTTTAGAAATTTTTGGCTTACCAAACTAAAGTTTTAGGTTAAATTTTTGTTCGATGCACAATATTAATTTGCTTTTTCCTACATTTTAGTCTTAAACACTTTCGCAGCTTGAGGTTATTTGAATCTGGCAAATTATTGTTTAGGTTTTTAGTTTTGGCTTTATAAGTTCCACGATAATTGCATAACTCTATTTAGTACAATATGGTTTGCAGTTTATTTTCGCAACAAAGGTAAACGTTGAAGGTAAATGAACAATTTAATTTAATTTTACTCACTACGTACGTAATGAAAACCAAATTTTTAAAGTATATACTCCGTGTTTTTAGACAGGTATTCATATTAGACCCTCCAAAATTTCACAGACGGATAAATTATTGGTTTTGCAACTAATTTCTGCATAAATTTAGAAAATGCTACAGCTATACTGTTAAACGCACTTTAAGAAAACCTAGAGCAAACGTATGTATTTCATAGCTATTTCTTTTCAAAGTGGTTATGAAACATGGACGCCAAAAATTTAGCGTTCTTAGGCAAAATTGAAATTTTTTGCAACTTTTGGAATTTTCTGGAAAACCGGGTCACCGGGTCACCGGGTCAAGCCTTAGTGACCCGGTTCCATCACTGGCATTTATGCTATATTGCCATGGATAGAAATGTTACTTCTTACAGTTTTATGTCCTCTGGACAAACCATGAGGAGTCATTCGAGTACCTGTTATGCATAATAATTAAGATGTGTTTGTGCACTCATTTTCAGGTTCTGAAAACTACATTTTGTACGTAGACGTTGTATATTCCCAAGAAAATGCCGCAGAATGGTGTGAGAACGAATCCCTTCAGCTTCCTAGTTTTAACTGCTATTCCGATTATACAGAAATGCTGGAGCTTCTGAAGTAACTTGTCTTTCGCATTATACGACTCTTGCAACAGTCAAAAACAGATTATGCCTGAGTGGTGTCGCAGCGCATCGCTTTGCGTTTGAAAACGCAATCATTTTGTGTGTAATTTGTGCCCTTTTCTAGCTTTTGAGCATAAACATAGTAGCGAAATCACATTGTTTAATGGGGTCCAATTAGGGGAGGGGGTGTCCCGTTAACGATAGTTTTTGCTCTAACAGAGAGTGCGCCTAGTGGTATACCCTTACACAGTATGTACTATTGATATAATGGAGACCGACAACCTGTAACAACTCTCAACCACACCTAGCAAATAAATAAAGAAGGACGTCAAGTCAAGCTCCCGAAAAATTCGGGCAGCCGGCGGGACTCGAACCGGCGGTCTCTTGATTAACACCCAGACGCTCTAACCAACTGAGCTTGTGTAAAAGTATAAAAGCCTTTTATTCGCTCCTACTAAGGGAATTTGATACATTGTTTATAGAAATACTAAAGACAGAACTCATGCATGGTTGGCTGGAAAGGCTACTGCTAATTACAACTATTTGCTCCGTGGCACGCCATTGAGGTTAGAAATCCAATACTCGTTCAGTTTTTGACCGGCGAAAAGCGGGCAGGCATAAGAGAAAATGAGACAAGGTAAACGAAACCACACGTGTCCTTGTGGGTATAAAACATATCAGCGATGGAACTGGGTCACCGGGTCAGTTTGGGTCACTTTTTGGACCGGGTCGCCGGGTCAAGAGCTTCGACCAAGTCTTGACCCGTTTTTTGAATTTGTCACAAACTTTTGAAATTTTTGGCTTACCAAACTAAAACTTAGCTTAAATTTTTGTTCGATGTGCAATATTAATTTGCTTTTTTTCTTATATTTTAGTCTGGAGGATTTTCGCAGCTTGAGGTCATTTGAATCTGTCTGTATCTGGCAGATTATTGTTTAGCTTTAGCAATTTCATGATTATTGTATAAATCTATTTAGTACCATATGTTTTGCAGATTATTTCCGCAACCAAGGTAGGTGTTCGAACAATACAAAACAATAACCAGTTCTCCTAAAGTTCTCATTGTTTTTGGAAGGCACTTTTTGCATTTTTCAACATCACATGGATTGATTTTCTAAAATTTCGTAGACGGATAAAGTATTGGTGTTCCAACTCATTTCTGCATTTATTTAAAAATGATACAGTCTTATTAAATACTTTTCAGAAAACCTAGAGTAAGCATAGTAAGCATATGTCACAGTAATTCTTTTTGGGATGGTGATGGAACGTGGAAGCAGAAAATTTAGCTTTCCCAGGCAAAATCAAAAATTTTTTGCAGATTTTGGAATTTTCTGGAAAACCGGGTCACTATCGCAAACAGACATGTGCAGACGGTGAAATATTGGGAGGGGTGAACCGGCTGCCCAAAATAACCAAAACATTTGGATTATGGGGGAGAGCAACCACTCTGGGGACGAGCTCCATGTCCTAAGGGTCCTCCAAGCACACGTATGATCACAAACCTTCCATAAAAACAGTTAAAGGCTTTAAGTGTTAACAGAAGTCTTAATTGTACCATTGGTTGTTTACGTCGGGCAGGATTGTGAGGTTCTCACTATCCGCATTAATGGCCCACGTCGCTCCTTACCCTTTAATATCTGTTTATTTACTTTTGTTCCGTCTCTAAGTCGCTTTAATCCTGAAAATCTCAGTAATGCCTTTATTGCACTAACTTGAATTCATAGGTTGGCAAAGAACAACTTAAAAATGTGTTATAATGGATTTTAATCTCAACTGTCAGCTTAATTTCCAATTCATCAGTATTGTCATTAGTCTGGACTATTTTATAGAAACGCCTACACATGCTTGTGGCAAGAGGATCAGCCTGATAATTCAAGCAATTGCATTCGCCTTACGCGAACTGGTTTAGACGATTATGACTGTAGCATCTATATACCAGTTCGACCATTGTCGCTTGTTTGCCAAAGAGGTTAGAAATTTAACTGAACCTTGATACTTATCAAAAGCCTGCGCTCTTTCTCAACATTCTATTGTATCCCATTCAGTTTTCGTAAAAATTGCAGGAATTTTTGCTATTTTTCACAAACATGCTCACTCGGCTACTAGCGAAGCTCTTTGTACCTTCTCTATAAGTAAATTTGTATTTTCCATCTGCGTCAGCATTAGCAATAGTCCGCAGTAGATGGTACGGCAAACTGCGGCTACTACCTCATTTACAGGATTTCTTGTAGAATATACTTATTAATCTGCGGTTTACTCGACAGTTTCAATAAGCCAAAGTGTACCTTATCTGTAGTTAAAGAAATTTTCACTGGATTGAGCTGTAGTGTAGTAATTTAAAAGGAATTGCGGGGTAATTTTGGCAAGGAGTGGCGAATGAAACAGTCATACGGTTTTCAAATCTTCCAAAACATTAATCATTGGATCTTTTGCGTCTTCTCTCCAGGATCTAATTTTTGCTTCTTTGATCAAAAATCTAAGAATATTGTTTGGTGACGTCATGGCTGATCAGAAAGTTGGTAAGGAGAGTATAAGAGAATAAAAAGTTTTGTCTCCGATTTTGCTGAAAACTTGCATATGTGGGTTTTCAATCTGAGCATGAATCTTCAATCCGTTTTTGGTTAAGGTTAGCTCAGCTTTTTTACTTAAGCTGTAAGTTTTACAACTGCTTCAAGCCTTTGCTGAGCTAACAAAAACTGAATCAAGAAATGGATTGTAGATTTCAATTTAGCAGCCTCCAATGTGCCCCATACAGAATTTTACGTATTTGTAACCTTTTTGTTTGGTATTAAAAGATTTTGGTAATCATCAAAAGTTAGGGCTGGAGGGGAAGCCCAAGAAATCTGGGCCTTATAGGCTTGGTTTGCCTAATCAGTGTGTCGAGTAACAACTGTTAGAGTAAGTGTAAGCCAATAGAAACTAGAGGTGCTAATTGTAGTAAATGTGCTATATATGTACTCTTAATTGTAGTAAGTAACTACTAGCCTGCATTTGTAATGAAGTGGGTAGGGTTGGGGTTCCAAATTTCACAACAGTCTATCACGACTGACTCTGGGTATCAACCACTTCGAGTACACGGAAGGTCGACTCGTTTATCGGTGAGGATAAACTTAGGCACAGGATCTTCGGAAGGTGATCTGTCCAGAACCAAAGATTCCTTGCAGTCAACCTGGATGGGGTCTAGGCGTGAGTTCATTTGAAGAGGGCAGGGATCCAAGTTATATCAGTAGCAAGCGGGGTCGACACTTGCCGTTTCTGGATAGATGAATCAGGTCTGTATCAAAGAACACTGATTGAGAATCTTGATTGCCAAATCAAGATTCCAGAACGATGATGATGATGTCTTTGTCTGTGCCGTGCCGGCCGAGTGGTTAAGGCGTTCGACTTCGGATCCGAGAGTCCCGGAATCCCCGCTGCCACAAAGCTTTCACAAATCCCCTTGAGCAAGGGACTAAGCACATATCGGTTCGCCGTGAGCTCTGGCCAACCCAGCTATCCATTCTTAATTGGTCGGTAAATGGGTACCACTATTGTGGGAAGGTAACAGGAGCCCGTGTAGGGTTTTACGCCTTGAAGGGCCGGCCCCCCTTCCACGGATGTAGTCATCATTTGAGGTGACACTCCTGGCTATACGGCTGTGTATCCGGAGATTAGCACCGGCACCCCTTGTCCCTGAAGCAGGGATGGAGATATTCTCCAGGGGTCACCTTTACCTTTACCTTTTTTGCTTTGTCGGGACCAAGGGTTCAGGTTTAGTCACTTACTTGTGCTGGGGCTATGAAACCAAATCTTGATCTGAACCTTATGTCCTAGCAGATGGGATTCAGTATCAGGACACAACGATTTAATAATGATAATTATAGTATTAACAGTGATAATGATTACTACTAACAACAAGAGTGATTACTACAGTGCGTACAAAGAGAAAAACAAGCTACAAGTCACAAACTGTATGCTGTATGAACAATTAGACAAACCAAAGTAGTTTGCCAGAGTTGCCAGTATTTGGTTTACCCGGGATATTAATTGATGATAGGGACAAGGCTCTGATATCTAAACTCAATTCTACTCTATTCCTCTTTCTTTCCCTTTCTAACTAACTAGCAAAGTATTTGACCTATTACTAAACTCTATCACCCTATCGTGCAATTCCTATATGCTTGTGTTCGTGTCGTTAAGTTATAACTCTTTTTCCGTCCTCCTTACCAAGGACCATATAATATCAATAAGGAAAGCTACTGAACAATTTAAATTAACTAGATTAAAGGAGTTAGTAGTACAATGCTTCCGGTCTGTGGATGATCCCGAAATGCTAGTAACAATAGCACTTTCGGATGCTATACGGTCACCAAGGGTCAAACACAAGGGGGGTCCGGTTGGGAGTTTCCTGGTTCGTTTATGGGGTTAGTACAGGTGTAGTTTAATTTAATCTCTTCGTTAAATCCTCTACTTCCAGTTGACTTGAATAACCACTGAACAAGTTAGACCCAAGGGCAAGGGGTGACAACCCCTTCGATAAGGCTGATGATTAGCTCGAAAAGATTCATCTTTTGAACTGAAAGAATAAAGTTCAATTTGAAATACTGTGAAAGGATGATTTCCAAGTTCGTTTATTTAGGTTTTAGGTCCCGTATTCAACTCTGGTGCTTGACTTCACGGATAGTCTCTGCCTTAATCGTTCCACAAAAGCCTGATCCGACTTTCTCAATATACCTTATAAAACTGAATCTGATGCAAGCAACTGTCCAATATCCGTATGTCCTTCTCCGGACTGACTACCAATAATTATAATCGAATGGATTACTGAGACTTCCGAAATACTGACTGTCTAGGCTTGATTCCGGCAGGACCACGTTCGCTTCCGCACCTGAATCAAATGGGTTAAAACCCATTAGTACAAATTATAGGTGCGGGGTTCGAACCCAGCAACCATTACTCACAGTTTGGCTTTCTGAGCTTGGAATTAACTCGTACAAGTCGAGTTTGTTGTGAAAGTTCGCGATTTAAGCGGATTAACACAAGTTCTGAATGATTTGAGTAAGATCACGCTACTTAAAATCGGTTTTAAGCAAAACGCTGATCTTTGAGGCAATTTCTTGCGTTCTTGTGCAAGAAATTGTACTTTCAAAGTGAAACTATGATTTCGACTTGATTTCTCTCTGTACAGTCTGCTTCTGTACGATTAAAACCTATTACTCGAATTTGATACACTTTTGGGTCCTTCAACAGCAGATAGGTAACCATTTACTCGGCTAACATGAGAAACATTAAATTGGTTAAAGTGATCAAATTTAGGACCCTTTTGTTTTCCGGGTCCTAGCAAGGAAGGTAACAACTTCCCATCTTTGACAAGTGTTACTTAATTAGAAAGCGATTTGCACGTAAGTTTGGAGAAAACACAATACTTGAATGTAGAACTTTTAGTTTCGCGCGTTTAAGTAAGGAAGGTAACAACTTCCTGTTTTGGCAAATGTCGAATATTGAAAACAAATTGACTTCACAAAACTGGTGGTTTTGACCTTTATTAGAAGATGGTTCTAGTATCCTATCCACAATACTTACGTAACTAATTGTTAATTTGCTCATTTCAGGTATAGTATTGACTATTGCTTGATATTAATTAAAATTGCCAGATTGTTGAAACCTATTATTGACATCTATGGATGATTATCATCGATGAACTTCATATTAGTAAAAAAATGAGCCAGGTTGATTTTTCAACCTTGCTAACCTTTACGTAATGGGGTTTTGTTAGTTTTGCCTTTGAACAAGAACACCGACATGAAATGGTGTTAGACCGCGCTTGCGGTCATTATTAGGAATAAAACATGCATTAGACAGGGTTAATTTAACTAAAAATGGCAATAATGGTATGTTCCAACATTAAAAACAAAGACATGATGAATAGAACTAGAAACTACAATCATTACAGCCTCGTACGTAATGTCAGTATACCTTTTGGACGAGGATTCTGAAAACGGTAATTCTAAACAGAAATTACATTAATTTGGGCACTGAAATCGACTATTTGACGGATCCCTTTTCTTGCGATTCGTCGGCACTCTTGACAAAGAGTGGCTTACGCGGACAAATCGAGGGCATCCAGATTCATACTGATAAGGACCTAATACGGAGTCCCCGTGACTCTAGATCCTATAGTCCTAACCTCATTAGTATATTGACTAAACTGAGCCTAAACCTAGATTTCCTACGTAACCAGGTATTCATAAACTTCCAGACATGCATGCAAGACTTGCAACCTAAAACTACATTATTTATTACCATTTTTCCTGCGTACTATAGGAGTTCTAGTATAATTCTGGCACTTCATACGGATCATGCACACAGGGAATCATTAACCATTTTGACGGTCACTTGCTCGATTATAACTGACAACTACATTACATGAAACATTCATACAAAGATCCTAGGTAATCTAATATTGAACTACGTAACCCTATTAGCTAATTAAACACAATTAAGCAACATTTATACAATACTTAAATTAATGACCACTTATGCAACGTTTAGACCAGAATACACTCGTATTAACAGAAACGCAATCATTCATACAAATCACACATACACTTCATTCCTGCTTAAGATCTGAGTCTTGATCACTCCAGCGATGCTCACAACCTTCATCGAACAGAAGGAGTTTCCGCGAGTCAACGCGCATGCAGTAATAAAGGTCAATATACAATGCCATTTATACAATTCATACACAAACACACAATTTCTTAGGTAAGTACTTATCTAACTAATCCTAAAAACAGACATAATTAAAAACTAAATGAATCTAAATGAAATCTAACTCTAATTAATACTAAGTGACCTACGCTCCTGGCTATTATTTTAAACGTACTGAATTAACTGAATTTAAACAAGAATTTGTTATGAGTTTTAGATATCTAAAACTCAGTTTATAGCGCGGAATTCTTGGCAATTTTGAGAACTTTGAAATTTTGAGAAAGCCGTGTGAGTAATGATTGCCAAGCAATCATTACTAAACAAAATGTCATTTCCCGTGAAACGCTTGATTATTAATTATTTAAAAAGAGCAAGAGATTATTTTGGAATTCTGCTTTAAAACTTGTTCGTGCGTTTCTATAACCTATTATTTTAGTTACCGACCTACGACAAACAGTGTAAATTACAAACAGTGATTTTAAGGCTTAACAAAGCCTGAGATTAAAGCAATATGGCCGGCAACTCCTAGTTGCCGGCTGTGGGGTGAACATTGCTATTAATTAACTCAATAAAAAATAGGGTCGTAGTAAAGGGACCCTCTAACTCAAACTTAGGGGTTGGGTCCCCACTCAACGATCCCATATTGTACTTTTTAAGGCCAAAAATAATCCCCAATTTTAGGCCAAAAAGGGCCTTACTAAAAAGGTAAGAACATGGTCGTGGCTTGACCGAAAAGTGTAACTAAAAGGAATAATAAAATAAAAATAGAATAGTGGAAGGCGGAGGTCAGCAAACCTCAATAGTAAGAGAGTGTCGACACGAAAAACAAAAAACAGAAGTAGGGGCAATTCTCAAGACCTCCATCGAACAGGAGGGGTTTACATGAGCTGCCCCTTTATTTAAAATGATAAAATAATAATGAAGAGAAATCTAAAATGAAACGAAATAAAATAAAAGTGGCTCAAGGCCCACACATGCTATCATAACTAAAAATATGGCCTCAGGCCCAGAATGTTGAGTGAAAAATGGGGCTCATCGGCCCAAAAATGCGTATAAAAATATGGCCCATTGGCCTCAAAAGACATATATATAAAAGTGGCCCGAAGGCCCTAAAAAGCATAATAATAAAAATTGGCCCAAAGCCTCAATAATAAAAACTAAGGCCAAAAAGTGGCCGTCAAATCCTAGTATTTTTTCCTCGATGGTTGCTTTTCTTGGCCAGGCATAAGAAACCTATGTGGCCCTCAGTGGTTAATGGTCGTGGTGTAATCTCAATATCTTTTCTGGCCCGAAGGCCAGAAAAGTGTAATAAAAATGGATATTTTGTCACGCGGACTTGTTCAATAAAAGATCATATTTGTATTTCCATTCAAATCGGCCGGCGTGCCAACCAATGAACGCAGTTTAGGACACGACATGACCAGAAAACGACGTCTTTGAACAATCTATCCGAGTAATAAGCGGCTTCCAAAATAACTCAAAAAGGTTAAAAATGTGATGAATAGTTTCGGTCTCTTATGGAGTTTCGATCTTGGATTCTGCTGGAAAACGGAATGAAACTTATGGAATGAATGTGTTTGACTGCCATTGTTTTTGTATCTTTAATTATTGCCATAGTTAAGACATGAATTAATTGGGAAAATTAACAATAATGAAGTTTCAAACTTAAGTTGGGTTGTTTCGAGCTGGCAGTTAACTTTTACTAATTATGCTGTTGCGGGACAGCTAGGTAGAGGCCCGTTGGGTGCCGCTCCCCAGGCGGATTGGCAGGTGTAGAACGACTGTCAATGATTAGTGCATAGCACGGTCCACTCATTAATTTAAGTTAATTAAAGGGATTCTGCCATTATGGCCAAAACAAACCAACATGGTCAGAAAGAAGGCCAGTGTTCACTCACTGTACGTCGAAATGCAATCAAAGTTTATTATATCTGAATATCTTATGTGAATGAATTATATCTTTATGTCTTCCCTTATTGCCCATTTGGAGTAACAGATGCGTTACTTTTGTAACTATACAAACTTTAAGCTCTTTGAGTCCAGCTCGGCTGAGACTCAAAGGCAAAAAGAAAAAGAGGGGAACTGAAAGAAAAGTTTTTATTTTAATTCATGTCTTAGCTACCTAGTTGTTTGTATTTTGTATTGTGTATTCTGTGTTTTGTACAAGGCTCGTACCTATTAAGTTTTAATTAATTACTTTACCTACCTAATCAGCAGTCTTAAGTCTTAGTTAAGGGGACCCTCTGGTCCAGGTTTTAGAAGGGTGTTGCGTCATGTTTTTCTCGTTTAGCGAGAAATTGACGTAGTGTCAATTTCTCGCCTGAGTGCGTTTGCTTTGACGTTATCTTTCTTAATTTTCTCCCTAATTCTTACAATAGGGGAAAGGGATTAGTTTAATTGCCCTTTCCCCTTTAGCGTAAACACTTGAGAGCCCGCTCAAAGTTATTTTATGATTGCACTAAGTATGACCCAATCAGAATCATTTAAGTGCGCGCCTTTTGCGCGGAGGACAATTTCGGCCAATCAGATGAATGATTGCCGAAATTGTCGTGATTGACAGGTAGACTTGTTTTGAACATCAGTCTTACCTCGTCTTCCGAACCGTACGGCCGCTTTTGGCCTCTCCCTTCGCTCCCCCCTTGTTTTCTGTATACTAGGGCGTTACTATGCCCAAATTTTCCCCCCCACTCCGGAACGGGGTATCTTAACGGGTTATCGTACCTTATCAATTTTTTGGGGTCTTAGATTAGGAGAGGGTTTAGGCTTACTTCCCACCTTAGGTCTTCCCCCCTTTATTTTCTCTTCCAACTATCTAGTTTTTTAAAGGCGATTTTCCTCTTTTTCTGGGAATCGCCTCTGAGACTTATTAAAGGACCCAGAGGTCCTCTTCTAAAATACACCCCTGAGAATAGTCCGTTAACTTAAATTATTTTATTCACTGTTATAAATGATTCTGATTCGTAATATCCATGCAGATATTACCTGGGTCGCGTGGATTTCCGAAAGGAAATCCACTGAGAAGCTTGGACTTTTGAGAACTCTCCCAAAAGTCCCCAAACGTTACCTTTAACTAAAATTTTCTCAATTTTCAACCACAGAACGCACTCTCAAACTTTTACACAATTTTACCCACCTTTCAAACTTTACAGCTCAGCTTCTTAGGGAAATATCGTGTTAGGATCTTTCTCCGAAAGATCCTAACGGTTTTAACCCATTTGATTCAGGTCTGAATCAGCCTATACCGGTGCCTTGGATTTGGATCAAATCAGCCTGCTCTGCCTGCCATTGGATCAGATCCCCTGCTGCTGCTCTCCAAGCTGTGCTGTGCTGCCTGTGGATCCTGCCTGCCAGTCCCCCTGATCCTTGGATTTCTCTATCTCACCGGTGTGAGTTCCTTCACGGGTCCCCCGGAACTGATCTCTGCCCAGCTTCCTTGGTTGGACCAGGACTGTAAGGTGCTTATCGTCGGAGACTGACTCTCTCCAGCTCTCTCTCTCAGTAGATTAATAGGGAAAAACAGTCTGCCTTGGGTCTGCCTTCTGGTTATCTGCCGAGCGGGTATTCAGGACTAATATCTAGTGCCCGGGAAAGGGTGGAAATCCGCGCGATATTGATTGTTTCAATTAAAATAAAAGCACATAGGACACTTCAAGCATATAGGCGGACCCCCCGATACTGTGTAGTTAGGAAACTGAATATGGTGATCATTGTGTTGAAACTGTACCAGACTCGCAATCTATAATCAATTCATTCGAAATTTTGTAGGTTTCAGGTTCTAGCATAAAGTTTGTAGGGCAAACTTGTCAAGCAAAGTTCTTGGGATAACTTGTGAAAATCGGACTGCTGGTTAGGTCTAGGACTTCTGCTAGGTCTAACTGAAATTATTAGGTTCATCAATTAGGTACGAGCCTTAGGGTTATTGTGGTCAGTTGTGTTCTCTGCTTGTGTGTTGAATTTCATAACTTGTTTGTAACTCATTGCATCAGTATTAATTGTATTTTTGGAGCTTGTAATCGCCATATCTTGTGTTAATTGAATAGCTGACCCAGATTATTGTATCTAGTTAATCCTTTTAACTACAGTCTGTATCATCTTATCCTCTTCTCGTTTGCACATAATTGTTGTAAATTAAATCCTAAAATTTATAGGTTCTGTGGTCCATTCTGCTAGGATCTTAGGGTTTAGTTAGGAATCAGTTAGGACTTACTTGGGACGTCAGTTAGGACTTGGCTGATATCACGCTGGCAGAGTTTGTGCCTGTATTATCCCATTGCAAGTTAGAGTGCGAGAACTGTGGTACAGAGTTAACTGTTAACTTTGAGCTAGAGGCATTCCATCATATGAGCGAAGAGACTCTTAGTTTGATTCATCCTATTGTGGTTTGTGGTTGTCTGCGTCCCTGGAACGTAGACCAGATAGTTGAGGGAGCTTACGAGGCAATTCCAGGCACTGAGGACTTTGTGCCTAAACATTTCCCCTGGAAGTGTGACAGTTGTACTGAGCAAGAGGTGTTGATCTCTGCCTGATTCCAGAGAGTACTGACTTGTGGGCATCTGTTGAACACGACAGCTGTTCACTAGACGTGTATTGGCCTTAACCGGAAACGGAGCTTAGAGGAATCGAACTCACGACCTAACGAGGACAAATCCCGGATTGGGTAGACCAAAACCAGGCTACTTAGTCCGAAGGATCTAAGAGTCGACCGAGTCGTCTCGTCTGTTCGCACTGCTGTTAGTGCTTCGAAATTAGTGTGTGTGTTGCTGAGAACAGGGTACCACCGACCCCGGTGCTCTCTCAGCCTTTTCAACTTCAGCCTTTTCAACTTTCAATCTAAAACCAGTGCTTACCAGTGCGATCTTTTGGAGCCTAAAATTATACAAAGTTTACTCGTTTAATCTGACCCGTAGCACTACAAAAGTCCTACTTTTTTCCTAACCAGGAGAATGCGCTTTAGCCCCCATGCAGTGTCAACTGCACTGGAGAGCGCATTTAGGGGAGGGGGGAAGCAACCGCTTTCGGTTGCTCTCAAACGAACACTGATTTAAAATAAAAATTTTGGGACCGAGCTGACAGTTTTGCTGACAGCTCGATGACAGGTCATTAGCGAAATTTTGCTTTGTTTTTAAGGCAAAGCTTCTAGAAGGTTCTAGAACTTTCTAGAAGCTTGCCACCTTTTGTGTGTGGGGCGCAGCGGCGGGCTGAGCCAGCTGGCCATTAGTGGTCGAAATTAATGAGATTTTGAAATTATTGCCCCCCCCAAACAACCCGTTTTTGATATATTTCCAGTGCCGAAACTTGGCGAAGCTTTGCGAAATTTTCCTTAATACGTAAACGTAACCAAAGGGGAAATTCCGTGAATTTTCTGCAACTTTATCGAATTATTACACAAGATATACAATTTTCTATGATTTAAAAATTACATCACCATAATCTACGTACCTATCTACTTATACCTAGCTACTTACATTGAAATTATTATTATTATTGAGGGAGATAAGCCCCCCTAAGTCCAATGACTTGGGCTAAAACTGTTATTTTCTTTTCCTTTTCTTTGTAGGCCTTGTCCTCGGCCAAAAGTTCAAGCGAGGACAACTGCTAGGCCTTTGAAGAAAGAGGCCTAGCAGAGAAAGAGAAAGGGAAACAACACCTGACTGAGGTGTAGTCTGGGAGGTAGACAACCTCCCAGACAATGGAAAAGGAAAAGGTTTGACTTAAGTCAAACCTAGAAGAAAACCAATTTTAGAACACTCCTTTTTGGAGTGGTAAGATTACGACACAAAAAGTAATCTTACAAAAACATTTTAGCTTATAACTTTCTTATTCTTGGGAGTTAAAAAGTCGGGTTTGGATTTTTGGAATCAGAATCAAATTCTCTTTCATATGAGCCCAAGTCATTTTCTGACTAAAAATACTAAAATTAACTAATTATTACCTAATTGACACTTAACTATCACTAATTAACCCTACCTAACTACGTACTTGGCTATTTCATACCTAATAGTGAACCATCTTCTAATGTTTGCCATTTTTAATTCCAATTTCCATTTTATGGGCAGTTGTACGACTAATTTTTGCCTTAATTATGCACATAAACCTCATATTTTGAGTTTACAGCTTCCTGCTAACTAGTATGCGAACAATAGTGATTGTACTATTTTTACGGAGAGGGCTGTACTCGACTCAATTATGGACGACACTCATTAAATCATCTAAGTTTAGTTTGCATGTCGATTTTATCTTCGTGTGGGAGTAACAACTCCACCTATTAAGGGGATTATGACCGAAATACTCCTTTTACATAGTTCCTGGATTAGTATTGTTAATAAGACACACGTTAGTAGGACTTAATTAAGCCTAAAATCATAAATAAGACGAAAATTTATGTCCTAAGTGAGTATCAACCTTGGGCCCTATTAATAAATTTCTTGATTTCTGCTGAATACTGGCAACTCTAGCTAGACAAACATAGGATAATCTATACAATTATTGCTTGGACATTATTTGATAAATACATTCCATGTTGATGATCTTCGCTCTTCTTCACAGATCCATGGCATAAGAATCCTTCCTTGCAGATTGAATATTTTGGAATACTTTTAGACCAATTTTTGTTTCTTTTAGCACCTTATTTTATTAATTCCATTACACATTGTAATCCATTTCACTACTATGGTATCCCCGGTCAAAACTGAAAACGATATCCTATGGAAATTACAAGTGTATTCTGTTATTTCTACAAAACCTTTTTATTAATCATCTGCAAAAATTTCCGCTGGATCTTCTAGGGTTGCACAAACTGACGTGTTTGTGGTTCTGCAGTTGTGAGAACCGATTGTCTATTTTAGTTTAATTTGCTAGTTTTAAATAGTGAACAAATAGTACCCTCTAGAAGTTTCAAAATTCTCTAATCTAAAAATCTCTTTCCAATTCTACGCAACGTCGTCCCGAAAACAGAAACAAAACCAGAAACCACCATCAAACTTATTCGAGCACTTCACTTGAAACTAAGTGACGGCTTAAACTGATTATGTTTAATCATTTCGTGAAGAAAAGTCTGAAACAGTTGGATTGCATGCAACATCACTATTGGGTTGCAGCAATAAACCTTTGTTTATTTAAAAACTGTTGTATTGTGTTAAAAATTAAGTAATCAAAAAGTAATCAAAAAGAAAGTCAATACAACAAGCACGTATATACATACTAAAGATTAGTTTTAAAGCTGTTTATTTGCCTTCACCAAAAAATAAATGTTTAGCCCAGGGGTTGGTTGATAACGTAGATTGGATGAAAATTGGTTTATTCAGAACTGAGATAGAAGCTGAGGTATAAACCCAAGACTTCAGATTCAACAGTTTTAACATGGCTTTAACAATTCCACGTTGAATTGAAAACGTGTGGATGTGGAAACGGGCAATTCAATGACTGCAACTGAAAATCTACATTTTCCAAACATGGCAAACGATTTTCAAACTTTTTTCCGCTCAGCCCTTTCTGTTATACAAGCTTGGGGTCAGGCAAACTTGATGGCCAATTTGTCAAATCAGAGCACTGGACAGGTCATAAATTCCATGAAGAACGCTCAGGTCTTTTCTTAGATTACTTAATAATAAACTGATCGCTCAATCAATTTTGAGATCAGTTTACTGTTTGTCTACCTAGTCAGTGCTTCCGTAGCTACAACTGTGGTCCACCCTGAAACTGAAATCAAACGCATGCCCAAAAGGAATCACTACCTTAACTCATGGATTAAACTTTAATCTGTTTAATCCGTGGGTGTGTTCACAAAATAGATTGGTATTTTAATTTCGTTTAATTTTTCAAGAAAAAGCCTTTAGAAGCGACTGTTCTAGGAAACAATCCAAACTGCCCTCCTCTGTCTCCTTGCTTAGCGGATTCCACAACAACCGCATCCAGTACCTCATCGTACTCGAAACATCAATTAAATAGTCACCAGCCTGAGAGTTCCTCGAAGACATCAATGATTACCTCCTCTGGTCCAGGAACGGTAAATTACGAAGCAAAGCTTAATTAATAATTTCTTTATACCTTATTCGGACAACGGAAAAATCACAAAGTAAACGGAAAAATCACAATGTATAGGTATATAAAACAGACCTGGAGAGCTTGTAAAAAACTGGAGACCGTACTAAAACTTCAATAGCATGGCTACGAAGCTTTGCACGGATACAATTTCCTACTGAGCGACAAGTTTAGTTTCAAGCTAGTTCCAACAACACCACACCACTTTGATAAAAGGTAGACCTTTTTGGCTGTACAGTGTGCACCAATTAATCCCATTTCTACGTCGTTTTTGTCAGTATCAGGCAGGCAGTTTTCATGCCAATCAGAATGAATCAAGCAATGAATATTGGAGAAAATTTAGCTACGTGCCATGAGAGCCCATAATAGATTTGAGTATGCGTATTACCAAGAGTCCATGATTTTCTCCTGTATAGAGTAGAAGAAGAGTAAGCCACTAGAGGGCGCCTCTTCTTGGCATTGCGTAACGGTGCTTCGACCACAATACGCGACTGTTCCCCCGTTTGGGGAGGGGGGGGGGGTCGACAGGTGTACCACCCCATCCGTTTGGTGGGGGGGGGGGGTAGTCGAAAGTGTCCCCGGTGGGGGTGGGGGGGGGTTGAAACAGGTTCTCGTTTGGGGAGGGGTCGCTCAAGCAGGCAAAGTTTTGCTCATGCTGATTGGCTGTTGGCGACCCCCCCCCAAACGGGGACCCATTTTCGAATAGAACAAAAACTACCGTAATCCTCTGCTCTATACCCCCACCAAACGAAGGGGGGTTTCTGCAATCTGATTGCCTGTTGGCTAACCCCCTCCCACTAAACGAGGACCTCTTTTTGGCAACACCCCACCAAACTGAGGGGGGGGTGTCGATGGTGTCGATTTGGGGGAACATTCGCGTATTGTGGTCGGAGCACCGTTACGCAATGCCAAAAAGAGGAGCCCTCTAGTGGCTCGCCCTTACTCTTCTTCTTAATAATAGTGCAATTATGCACTCTTGATATTACACTGTGTAGTGCTTTCACGCAGTTGGTATAAACAACTTTGGTTGGGAAAACTGACGCACAGAGGGAGTTTTTCTTGCTCACTGCGTTTAAACCTACTGTAAAGGCAAGATTATTTCTTTGCGTCTACAGACAAAATCTGCAGCAGCGATGAATACATTGCCGAAGACAAGCAGTGGCACCAAAGATACTAGTGTTCAAGCTACTGCTGTCAATACTACTACTATTACTACTATTACTACTACTACTACAACTACTACTACTATTGCTGCTGCTACTACCACTACTACCACTACTACTACGACCACTGCTACTTATAGTGTTGCCACTACTATTACTACTACTGTTCCTACGACTAGTACTACCACTAATACTAAAGCTACTACTGTTACAACTGCTAATCCTACTGTTAATCCTACTATTGCTACTGCTAGTACTAACACTAGTACTAAGGCTAGTACTACTCCTGCTAATGTTGCTGCTGAAAGTACTATAACTACTACTAAAGCTACTACTGTTACTAGTATTACATCGACTATTGCCACTGCTAGTACTACCGCTACTACTAAGACTAATACTGCTGCTGCTACTACTGCTACTACTAATGTAGTTGGTTGCAATAAGGTAAAGCAGAATGAAGCTATGCACCATAACTGAAATTAACTAAGCCATTTCATGCACTAAGCATTGTTAGGAAATGTTTAAATGTTTCCTTTTTTGACTTTACGTTAAACAGATGTGTGTGTGTCAAACATATCAAAGTAAGTAACACTTCCGCAGTTTTTAGTCAATAAATTTCAGCGTATTAAATTCCGTTTTTCAAATTTTACACTTTTATTAGAGACGAGGACATTGGGTCGCGACTCGGCTCGGTAACCATAAGTTTTGGTTTTTTTTAATTTTTTGTTTTAAAGATTCGATGAAAGTAATTTGATGCATACTCGTAAGTCATTATTAATTAGCAGAGCCAAACTAAACCACAGTGGTCAAGCCTTTCGACTAACACAATTTTCACTTAACAAAATTCAGTTCAGTAAAACGAATTTGAAATTCAAACTTGGCTGCCTGAAGCGACCCACTTTCAAAATCCTTCCAAGCCGAACCAGATATGTTCACTAGTCGACGTCTGCCTGACCTAGACCGAGTTGGCCCTCGAGTGATTCTAAAGTCTGACCAAAAAATCTTAGAACCGAATAGTCAGCACCAGTCCTGAGTTATCCTTTGAAGGTAGTCTATATAAACTATATATTTTTAGAATCCTCAGGATGAGGAGATTCCGATAAACCCATCATATCCGGTCTATGTCCGGTTACCGGATACTAAAGCGATAAAAACGCTTCAGATTTGGAAATTTTCGGAAATGTTTTGAGCCAAGGACTAATATACTAGAGTATGAATTAATTAGCATTTTTCTTCCGAATCTGAAGCGTTTTTATCGATTTAGTATCGGGTAACCGGATATAGACCGGATATGATGGGTTTATCGGAATCTCCTCCTCCTGAGGACTCTAAAAATATATACTTTATATAGGCTACCTTCAAATGATAACTCAGGACTGGTGCTGACTGTTCGGTTCCAAGATTTTTTGGTCAGACTTTAGTAAACATTGTAAATGATTCTACTCATAATTTTTTTTGTTTGCAGCAATGCTTCGAGTATTGCCTGCGAACACAATTTCTTTGCCGAGCTATTTAATTGAATTCAATTATAAATATCGAATAAATGATACATTAATATGAAAAATCCCTTGCTATGGTTCATTTCCTCTTTTCACAATGTATGCTCTTGGGGAATTTGGACATTACACAGAATCTAACTTATTCCAGATTTATTTTATATTCAGTTTGCAACATGTTGCAACCCAACCCATCGCAGATTTGCATGTACCAGAGAACAATAGTCTAATGCATTTTCTGTAAAGTGAAAAAAGAGAAAGGCAAAGTGACTGACGCAGATTATAACGTTATATAACATTTGATAAATTAAGTTTGTATCGCAGATGCAGCAATAATTTCAAAAATCGCTGATTTCTTTGATATTTGCCTAGATTAGATTTTTCTGTACTCGCTCCTTCTGGCTCCTTCTGATGACGGTTATTCGGTTTTGCAAAATTAGCATGTTGAGTATTAACCTATTCAGCAGCCCTCAGGTTTTGAACTTGTTAAAACGAACCTTGCCAAATTTCTGCGGTCAACTGATGATTTTGGTTGTCGTTAAACCAACCGACTTGTTGTATCAGTGATCGTTGCCAACACAATGGTCGTTCACTAGATATATATATATATATATATATATATATATATATATAATATATATAATATATATATATATAATATATATATATATATATAATACATATATAATACACAGTCTTTCTGTAATAATCCTATTTCTTGTGTTCCTTCCACACTTGCGAGGAACTACTATAATAGAAACTAGAAACCTTTAAGTTAAAAAACTGTACTTCTGTTTTACCAAAACAGAGCTAGTATAATCTCTTCATGTTGAATATATACATGTTCTCTATTCTTTCTGTTGCAGGTAAATGGTCGCAATCCGATCCTTGAAACTGGCTACCATTTGGGAAAAATCAAATATGACTCAAACGGTGACAAATTGCCGCCACCTTTGTCTGAAATACCTCCTGAACTACGACCACATGTGCACCATTGGACTGATGCCAAAAGAAAAAAGCGCTTAGAAAAATATGTTGTGAAAGGCAAAGTTTCCAAAAACTTGCCGGTCTTAGACTCTTCCTGTTCTAAGCTGGAGAATGTGGTATCTAATTTAAGTGCAAATATTGTTCTTGGTTACAGCTAAAGTGTATACTAATGATTCCACAACTATTTTATTATATTCTTCATGCTATCCAATCCTCTTACTTCAACCGGAGAAGCAGGGTCGGACCTAATAGAGAATAGTTCGAATTTCAGAAGCAAAAGACGTTCTCAATTTTCCTGGAGTAAGAGGAAGACTAAAACAGTTCAGGGTGAGCTGCAGACCATTAGAATAATACAAGACTTAAGCATTACTGAAACTTTGTTTTCAGGGTCCACCTCCAGTACCTGAGTCCGTGAATGGAGTGTCACGAAAAGTTGTGCTGGCACTACGAGCTATTGGTTGCACAACGCTCCTAGCTATTCTGATTATTACGATTATAGGAATATTGATATCTAAGTAAATGTCAAAAGTAGTGCACCTGTGGTCTATTATTTTAAGACAATAGTTGGGCAAAACTGCAAAAGTAGCCCTATGAATAAAAACTATATTCTTTATGAAACCATAAACTAATGGTAAAGATATTGTACTTTTGCAAACTTATTGCGTCAGCTTTAATCATGCACTGTTTTCACGTTGACAATTTGATTTTAGGGACTTTAGGGTTGAAGCTCTGTTCCACTTGATTGACGATGTCGCCTTGTTCGTAGCTCATGTGATTGTACTATTTCTAGCAGAAAATAAGTTTAGTGAGGTACAAAAACATTTCTGAATTTTGTAACAACTTCAATTTATTACTGGGAATATTAGAAACAACATTAGGATTACTAAACATTAGGACTACTAAACATTAGGATTACTAAACATAAAATCTCAATTGTTGAAAACTGAATATTATAGCTTTCATGACCTAATGTCAGTCACTTGTCTTTCGCAGTTAACTTTTTTGATATTGTGTTTGCAGGTTGTGTGCAAGGCTACACAAATTGTACTACTGTATCTAATGACAGTTGTGTTTATCTGTCAGCTGTTGGAGGCAGTCCATATTTACTCCGTTATATGCTGTGTCATTTCAAATGGAGGATGGACTAGCCGCCGCATTACTGCCGCCTTATCCATTTGCGTACCACTGACAACTGCAGCAGTTGCGGCGTTTCTTTTACCATCATTTGTCTTTTCTTACTCGTAAGAAGTTTGAGTCATCTTCATGGCAACTTGGTAAAACTTAGCTGTTACGGCGAAATCTTATAGTTGGTGCAATTGAAACTGTTTCTGCTTGCTAATATACACTAAGCCCTAACTTGTTCCTGTTGTAGATGCTGGACTCAGTTTGACGAAAACTGTCACTGGCTAACTTCGCTTCCAGCATCAGTATTTACAGTAGCAACTGTGGTGATTTGTGACGGCGCCATAACGGCGGATCAGGTCACTCATTTTCCACAGCTGCCACTCGCTGTGGACTGGAAGCGTTCCTCGAATTAGTAAGATCTTCCTATTACTAGAGAGAAAAAATAGTTTTTAGTTTCCAGGTCATGGTTTATCTAGTTTATCAAGTTAAAATTCGAAGCTCCATTTTTCATATTTGAGCAGTTAAGTTCATTTAATATCTTGAATTTTTGATACATTTGCACAAACCTTTTCAAACTTGTCAAATAAAATTCTGCGGCTGTTCTTTATGATTACGCCTCAATGCTGTTGCTTAATTGGCAATTCAAGGTGGACTTTAATTCGTAGAATCAACAGCTTTATGTTATCTCCTCATGGGTGCTCAATATAGCGTAGCAAATCAAAAACCACTTTCAGTCGAAAGCTCCGTAGGCTCTTTAAGGGAAAGATTACTTCTATACAGGAGAATGCGTAAAACACTGAGACGACCACATTACTGCTTTAACTTTAAATTTCAGTATTGCTTGCTTTGGATTAGTCATCATCACTCCGTTGAACTTTTTGACGTGGCTGGTCGGGTCATACTCTCTTTTCCACCAGCATATTGGGCTGTATGGCTCTGCGTTTTCTTTGCAGATAGCACTAGGATGTGCCATTTGGATTTTTCACACACTGGAAATTCCAATTGTGAGCGACCATTAATATTTTTACCGATACGGCATACAGTTTGAAAATATCGAATTCTTCAAAGATTATGCTTTTGAAATTTCTGCATACACACATCGGACGTAGTCGACTTTCTCTTTGCTAATTCCAGTTGTGCTGTTTTACTGTACTGTACTTTACTGTACTTATACTTTGAATGTGGTGATGAGTTTGAACTGTCCTCTGTTGAAAAACATGGTTGCTCGGAATGTGGAAAAATATAACCTGACAATGATAAGCTCATGATGTGACATGGGTAGATTCCCAACTACTGAAATGACACAAATGAAATACCTTAAGCTTGCCGATATATCAAACTTTGTTAGCAGGAAAAAATAATAGTTGAGGACTCAAAACATCAGTTCTAAAACTGATCTGCAACTGTTGTGGGCATAGGCTAAGCTTAGCAATGCAATCACTCCTTAGACATTGCAGTTGTTCATTTCTATGTGTACTTCATTTGTGCGTTATAAAGCCAAGCACAGCACAAACTTCCTCTTCAGTACGATGCACTAGCTGCTGGACAGAACCAGTTGTCCATTGCCAAACAATTTAAGTTCAGTGATTATTCACTTAAATTTTTCTTATAGGTGAGGCATTTCATCGTTGTCACGAAGGTAAAGCTGTATCGAGCAATGGTGAAAATTATGGACTTTGCTTGAAACTGTAAACGGAAGCCAATTATTTCCAGAAGTAGTTTGCATTTGACAGTTGCAGCCGCGTTTGACAATATATCGTTAATCAAGTGCTTTTTGTTTATTCTGCGTTTGTGTTTGCCGTTTTGAGTGCATAGTTTAATTACGAAGAAACATTTAGTATGACATCACACCTCCGATCCTCTGTCGCATAGAATTCTATAACTTGGTTAAGTTCTGCTGCTTGCTGCTAAAAGGATATGCTGTTTTCCTTGTCTCTCGTCAGATCACTCACAAAATAAAAGTAGTTGTAGTTGTTATTGCAGTCAACCTTTACGTAGAATCAAGAAAATGACACCCAACCGTCGTTTCTGCACTGCAGCTACGGTTGCTGTAATGTTGTCGCAAAGAAAGCAGTACTCCCGGTTGCGGCGTAGTTGCATAAGGATTACAAGGCATGAGCTATGCAATGATCGGATATTACAGACTCGTAGACTCGTCTTTCAGGTGTAATTTGAAGTCTCCACTTAGGCAATTTTTCCTTCTGGATAATCTATAAGTGCAATTGTAGTTTTGTCTCAAAAGTTCCGGACAAATTTTTGGTAAGTCCGCGACTAGGCATTAGCTCAAGACTAGTTGGACGTGATGAATCCATTGCAACAAATAGAACTTCAAACCTAGTCTGCAACAGCCATCGTTGGGTCAACGCCCGATAAACGGATTATACATAAATTATCCATGAAGCTAATAAAAACTAAAGTTACCAACATTTGCCATTTCTCTCAGTTGCTCCTTTATTTTATTTCTGCGGCTTCAATATTAGTAACATGAGCAATAGGCATAAATATTCAACGTAATTGCTTCCTCCCAACACAAACCAGCATATGCAGAACTTTCTGAAGAAACGTGGATTCAGCAGAATTTCCCTAACTTGGAGGAAGGCTCCTATTACTACAAACGGTTTCTTTCGTATTTGCCGGAAATTCTTTATGTCTTCTTCTTTTACTTCTCTTCGTGTCTTCTCTTCTTCTCAATGGTCTTCCCATTATATGCGTTTTATACTATTTATATGAAATTCTTTATCGTTTGCACACATGCACCAATACTAGCAAAAACTTTAGTTTTTGTGACAACTACATAGACTTGTGTCGCTGCTGTTGTCGACTGAGCCGCTGAAAATCTGGCTTCATTGTGACTTCTTAGCCCCTAAACTCAAGAACGCTACATATTCGCTTTTTCCTTCTTGTATGTGGTTTTTTGTTTGAAAACTCATTGATGCTTTCTTGATTTCAGTTTATGCCAAGTTTATTTGAATGCTTTTTACGTAAGCGCGGTCGTCTAGAGTCTCCTACTGTCTTCTACAAGGAAATAATGAACAACAACAGTTTTGGGTACCATTCAAACTTATTTATGTTCACAAAAATGGATTGAATCATTGATGAGTCGTATATCGTTATCGAGTAATTGGTAAAGATGCATCATCGCATTGATTACTAGATATTGTTGAAGTTGACAGAGTACAGAAACGTTTCACTGAGCGCATACCGGAAAATCGAACTCCTATGAAGAAGGAATAATATAGTTTTGGTTTACAAAGTCTTGAATTATGTTTAGTATACGCAGATCTAAATATATATATAAATATCCAAATATAGAAAATATTATAAATACGGATTTCACCAGTTATTTTTCTTATAAGACAAATATTGATCGTAAGTCATCTGATGTGCAACTTGTACTGCCTGTAGTTCATTTACAGATTATGCAGCAAACTCCGTTTTCTACAGTTTTCGTAAAATATGGAATGGTTCTTTCACAGTGGATTCTTGCTTTGACCTCTCATCGAGCACTGTGCACATAACCTACTGTGATAAATACCTAATACCTAATACAATACCAGCACAATACCTAGTACTACATGCACCCGTTGCAGCCGAGTAGAAGAGCCGATGGACTGCATAAAATAATTTAATTTTACTGAACCCCTAAATTGACTTCGCTCTCTTTGCTAGATAGGTTCTATCGTACAATTCATCCAATATTGAATTTGTTATATATCTAAAATTATTTAAAGTACATGTGAGAAAGCTTTTAGACCTTTCCTTGGCTGCATTATTAAAGTGCGTCGGATACGCCAGTTTGTTAATAAATCTGGAAAATTCATCATCTGTTTTGCGAATTGTTTTCAGCCTTAGAGTACAGATTTGGTCACAGCAGACAAGATATGCGATGCTTTAGCGTTTTTCCACAAACTAAATGTGCATGCTATCATGATCAAATTTCTACATACAAGGACTATTTAGGGTTGACCTTAGGATTTGTGCCTCAGTATACAGCACAGTCGCATACTAACCTGAGCAAATCACTACGTTAAGCATCGATTGTGCTGCTGAAAAATTAGTTTATATTTAGGCACTGATTCGTTATGCCAATATGAGTAATTATTTTACCCATGTTTTGCACCATGAATCAGTTTGTGCATGATTCGGCTAAACAAAAACTAATTATAGAGGTCTAGTTTTCAAATTTACTATACAACAGTCACAGTAGTAGTCAAGTGATTTTATAAATTGAAATAAATCAAGCTGTACGACACCGAAAACTACAAAAATTCTGTGATTCTCAAATCTGGGTCTTTTTATCCAGCACTCTGCCATTCCACTACTGTGTCTCGGAAGCGTGGGTAAAACGGGTCGAATCGAGACTGGAATCAAATGTCCACCTTCGAGCATAGCATGTGCATTTAATGTGAATGCATTTTTTGTTTGGGTCCAGATATATATATATATATATATATATATATATATATATATAAATATAGAGATATATATATAAAAATAGATAGATAGATAGATAGATATATATGTATTCATGTATATATATGTATATTCATGTAATCCTAGGAACCTAAACTGGTATAATAAAATTCGAGAAGGCAAGCTTAGTAAGCGTTATCATTCTTAAAACTGAGAATAATGTTAGGAATCAGTTTCCCAGCTAGAAATCGAAAATACTTTGATTGGCTTAATTAAACCAAGTTCGCTTTCGAGTAGAAACCAAGTAGCGACAATTAACAGTACACCCAATAGTTTAGTATATTATATGATGTATGTTTGATTTAGCCTTCTATAGCTGTATTACCAAAATGATTTACTCGATTTTGCTTTTGCTGCTGGGAACCTGTACTCTTGTCAAAGCCAATGACACCCGTCTTGCACAGGACATCTACAATTTCTGTCACAAATACTGTACAACCAAAGCCAAGCATATGAACAAAGTTAAATGCATTACCAGATGTATTGAAATCGTGGTCGCTCGACTGCCACAAAACGGAGCCCATGTTGTGGCATCGCTACACTGTGCTGACTCAGAGGAACCAGATGTCGATGGGAAGCCGTCGCTTATGGATGTTGTTCACCAAACATTGAACTCCGAAGAATCTCTCGATTAAAATGTTATTTGATCTGTCCTCCTAAATAAATAAAGCGGATTATCCTAAATTAATAAGATGGTTTGTTAACGAAAGCCTACACATAGAATGTTACCTGCTAGGAATAAGCCATAATAAACGGCATTTCTACAGCAATTAGGTACCTTCTGCTGTTTGAAGACTGATGACTTTGCGACTGCTTGCTTTTTTGTTTAATTTTATTTATTATATTTATTAACAAACAAAAAGTATAGTCCAGCATAATGAAATATGATCACGCGAACCAGAAAAACCCCTGTTTGCCTTTTAGCAATATTGGAGACATTAAACTTCCCAAAGCTTCCAAATAGAGTATTGTTTGAATTTAGTAAGGCATTACTGTGTCGCAAACGACATTTGTGAACAATTGGCCTTTAGTTTAACATTTTGGAAGCTTTCAAGTTTTTGTTTTTCTGTAGTTCAGCCAACTGACCCCATGCGTCAGTCTAAGTCAGATTCAAAAAGTTTTCTGTACCCTTTTTCTTATTTTCACCAAAGAATATTACAATCATTTGGAATTTTGCCCATAGCTTGGACGACAAATTAGGTTGTTGTTATTGATATGGAATAATGCAACGACTGCTAGTATAGACTCTGACTTCTGAGGGATTGCTCAATTATTAATTTAATTATTTCGTGTAAACAATCTATTGCTATTTAGTTGCTCTTTTAGCAAATCACTTGTTTATAGGCTGCACAATAATGAGGTTGAGCACGACATTCTATACTCAGACGTCAACCGATCGACACAAGCTTTTTACGACATCTTTGCATTAACCTTCGGCTTGATATCCGGTGATAAACCAGAAATTAGCGAATTGGTCACAGGTTACAATGGAAACCAAACTAAAACTAAAAGCCCTAACTAGATTATGCCACACTAGTAAAGAATTAAAGATATCAGAATTTGCCCTAAGACATATAGGATTTAGCTGTTAGGAATACCAATTATTGCACACAGCAAAAAAAGGTTAAAAACATTAAAAGTATACAAGACCATCCAGACCTACCGTACTCAGTCAAAGATAGACAACAACCGATTTATTAACGAAGTTGGCTAATTGCTGGATTGGGCAAAGCCGAAATTCGCGCAGAGATGAACTGAAGAAATCAGCTGAAAGTTTTAGATATATGCTTCGCGAAGCTAGTATTTAAAATTTCCATTTTGAAAAAACCACCGCATTAGCTAGAAACATGAAGAGGATAACTAACTTTCTCTTTGACATGTATCACAGATCCCATCACGTATTTTTGTTTCGAGACTAGGATTCCAAAGTATGAAAGTTACTACCAATTTCCGTTCAGTTGCAATGTTACTTCTTATCAGCAGCAAAAGTTTTGAGTTTATTTAATTTTGACTGCGACATAACAAGCCTATTCAGTAGTTACAGACAGTGACATACTTTTCTAACTATTTGAATGCACATAAATCAAACAGGACAAAAATCATATTTTTTAGTTTTGAATGTTCGTAAATTAATGGAGACTGCAATAATTTGTCCCATTTACGAGCTTTCATTAGGCCGATTGTTATATATCAAGCGCAAAGCTAACTATGTGAGCTGCGACACTTTCAAATTGTCTTATCATTTCCGAAGCCTTTAGTTTCACGTTTATAACATCTTTTCAGCTATCATGTATTCAAATAACTCAAGTGAATTAGATGTACAGCATTCCAAGTGTGACGCTTACCCGATGCACTATGTCCAGGCAACTATCGTAACGTCCGAGTCTATCCTGGGGTTATTCCTTTGTATCGGAACCATTTGCTCTATTGTAAAATTACGACTACCCACTCAACAACCTCTGTTTATGATTATGATAGTGCAAATCGTAACAGACATGCTCAATTTGGTCTACTATATAAATAACGGAATCTCTTTATTTGTGCGTGCTGAGTACTTTAATCGCAATGTAGCCATAGTTGTAGGTTACTACGAAAAGTGCATTTACAGTATGCAGCTTTACATTTATCTAATCTTTTCTGTTGCTCGAGTAATGTTCATTTTTTGTGATGAAAAGAAAGCGGCTTTGCAGCTGTTTCGACTAAACATTGACGCCAAAACAGTCTTGATGTACTTTTGCATTTTACTGTATATCATCAATGTTGCGGAAACCGTTAGCTTCGCGTACTTTACCCACAATGCGTTGATGTTTAACACTACATGTGGCCATTTACAGTCAGTACATGTGGCCGCAGATCGCGATGCAAATCATTACTACTGGTTGGCAAAGGAAGGTTTTTGTTGCAGCATAAGCGCTGGCTGCTACCTAGTTACCTACTCCTGGATTATTCGAGCGTATAGAATCAATCAAACGAAAGAAAATCGATTGAAGCAGCCAGAAATCAATATTTTGATCATGTGTTCAATTAGTCTGCTGCTGCAGTCATTGAATGCGTTCAGTTGGCGATATGTTGGCAGCATCTTCAGGTATTTTGATATCACAAATTCCTGTGCCACCAGTCTACTAGCACTGATGCTGGTGAAGAGAATACGAGAGAAATTCTTTGGTTTCTTCTGTAATCCTTCTTCAGTTGCTGTAGTCCCGATGTCCACTCAACAGGTCGTGCGAAATATTCAGGGCAAAACGGTCAGTGTCATCAGTAAACGGGTTGAGACGCCCATTCAAGATGGATGTGAAGATAAAACACAATGAAGGTGACCTAACTTATAACTGACTAGGATTTACATCTGCGGCACTTTATCCATAAGTTCTAGTTCGTAAGGAATCCGCATTCCTCAAACTGGCAAAAATGGATAACAGTTGACTTTTAATGGTATGGTTCTGGCCTGGACAAATACTGATAAATAAGCTGACTTTAATTGCTTACATATTTTCAACGTTTTGTACGTGATTCCAATCCTAATTCGCTCTCGTGTGTGAACTCGTGTTGGTCTTAATTTTTCATTGCCTGTTTAGTGGTAAAACAATTTCCTTGAAACTCTGCGAGCAATATTCGCTTGCTAGCTAATATTTCGTATGTTTTATCTATACCCAAAACATCATACAAAATTTGCGGTTGTTTTATGGTTATGTGGAATACTGAATATATTTCATATAATTGAGCAATAACAGTTAGCTCTTTGTTACCCTGAACTAAGATAGATGTCGGAAACGTCAATATGTTAATAATGAATGTAATTGCAATTGAAGGAATCAGCTATTTTTACCTTTATATATTTGACTTTTTATTCCAAATCCTACTCACTGATTGAAAGAAATCCACAAACCTCACCAGCATCAAATAAGTTAACCCCAAGTGGGTCCAATCCGGTTCAAATTAGTTACAGTCGAAACCGAATGTTATTGCAAATTCAAGTAGACCTTCTAATTTGATTAAAACAAAAATTGAGCCACCGAATAGCAGGAATTGTTAGCTGAATAAATCTGAGTTCTACCTAGAAGCTTCTCGAAATCAATTTTTTAGCTCAAAGCTGAAATCCTATTTCTTGTTGGTCCATTCTAAACATCAAAGCTATTACGCCAACATCTCGCTTAGAGTGCTAGCTTTTGGACTACCTGCCCAACCTTCTCTGAAGTATATATCGCATGCTTCCCGCGCCCATCAATTTTTTCGCATCAGACTTCAATCAGAACTCAGAAAGCACCTAATGGAATAAACCAGAAATCCCTGTCGTCCACGTCCAAAATTAAAACATTTAATTCGTGGTGTTTGCTCTTCTTTTGGATTTTGTAAGTTTGCACTGAATCTATTCTCGACCGAACTCTACAAGTTTGTAATGTGTCATACGACAAGATTCATCAGTAATAATTGTCTTGGTGCCAAATATTAACTCTTGCAAACTTATTAATTAGCATAGTAATATCTACTGGAACATACCTGGAAATGTTGAAGTGGCCATCGTCCCGTCTCCACGAAAACCGACATTCTCACATTCTCAAACTACTTGTGCCAGTACCAAAGAAACCTTTCATGTCAAACAGATTACAAAGAAAGTTTATTTAGAAAGTTTAACACCATAAATGATTCCGTTCAGTTATAGCATATGACATTAAAATCTGTATGGCACTAGTTCTGTTATGGCACTGACTGTGCTGTTATGTTTCTCAATAGATCAGTTATGACACTCGTGAGATCTGTTATGGGATCTCGTTATGGCACTCACAATATTTATTATGGCACTCTTATTACTTGACAGGGTCCGTTGCTTCTACTTTCTCCGATCTCGCTGACTGACATGTTTCATTGTCCACAATGTATATTTTAAGGAGTTTTAGCAAACCTTTAGGTATCTTGTAAAACGTTTTATACATATTTTTCAAAACACTTCCTATCATTCTGAGAGAAAATTAAAAACGTAGGAAATTTTTTATTGTAACTGTTTTCACTGTAACCGAAACAAGACTGTCAAAAACTCTAATCCGAAAAATCAAGCTTCCAGCTTCTATTTTAAGTTCAAACGAAGGATTTTATTACTCTTCTGTTTTGCTTAAAAATCCAATGTCTATGTCGTTTGAAAGCTTTTGATGAGCTGAGTAAGTTTTGCAATAGCGCCAGCTCGCAGGAATGCGCCAGTTCCGGGAATTTACGACAAACGTTCAAGCTAGAGTTAAATCCGGAGTTCAGGTATTCTGGAGAGTCTGTTGCATTTCTTGACATTGGCTCTATCAACATATTTGTTCAGCTCATGTAGTGCTTTCAAATGATACCCATATTTGGGGGGAATTTGAGACAGTTTTAAGATCCGGAATCGCGAATTCCGGCAGGTGAGTGCTTTTTGAAGAGTTGGTTTTATTACGGGACTTGTTCAGATAGTTAAGAGCTTCGGAATGATATCCATCCAGTGGGTGTTGGAACAAATTATGCATTTTGATGAAATGCTTGTAAGAGCAAAAATATGACAAGAGACTAGCTCTATTCAGTCGTGGAAACAAAACTTTAATTCCTGTGAATTGTGAAAAATAAACAAGATTACCCCTAAAAGGGGTATGGTTCTGCATATGAGCTTTAGAAAAGAATGAATATACCAACGTAAAACGTAACGTAAAACCATACATCTTTGACAAACCTACTTGCAACTAGGAATCTCAAATTGCTTTGGTTTTTTAAACTTTCTGTGATCAGTTTAACCTATTTTCAAATCAATAGGCCAAATAGGCTTGGATTGACTTGTAATCCTCAGCAGGCATTTGAGTAGTGGGAAGTGTTAACCGCCGGCCTAATTTTCGATGGCCAGGTCATTCGACGTGCTAAAAATAACATTTTTGAGGATATCAGTTTATTCAAAATTATACAGCCACATGTTAAGGACAATGTTGGTTAATTTATACTCAGCCGCTAACATACGCCGCCCAAATGCACATTTAACCATGCTTGTTAGATGAAGCCTATTGCGTTGGCCGAAACACAAGCAAAACCCGCGATTATTTTGGTTTTCAGCATTGTTTTCTCAAAACTACCAAGCGGATTAGAAGTTTTGGCAGGGTGCAGGCAGATTCGCGCTGTTACGGAAGGACGTTTTTATTGTTTCTTTGCTAAGACGCTTTCAGTCTCGAGAAAAGTTGAAAGGTGGCTTTTGGTTGTAGGCTTAACAAAATTTTTCTGTCGCAACTGAGTTATATCATTCTAATTGAGCTGAGGACCTTTTATGTTTTTTATTAAATCGGTTTCTGTTGTGCAAGTTTCCGTTGAAATTGGCTCCACTGAGAGCACAAAATACACTCAGAACCTGAATCTTGGACTCATTACAGAAACTGACTATTACGTCAATAGTACTATGCTAGATCATTTAAAAATTTTCAACGATGTATTCAAAGCTAAGTCATATTAGTATCATTTGCGATCACGTCGATGTCTATAAATAATAGTTAACAACTCGGAAGATTCAATGAACAAAAATGACATATTTTATGTTATTTATTTATATTTATGTATTAGTTTATTTTTTAGTAGGTAGAAAGTTTGTCAAAAAACTTTCCATTTCTCTGCTCAAGCCTTAATACAGATTTAAAGCATTTAATACAGTGCAACCAGTCTGCTAGTCAGCTACTTATGTACTGTTCTCAATATCTGTTGATCTCATTTGCATAAATATTGTAAAACAGTTTTCACCTTCACCTTCAGAAAAGTTTGCGGGGGGGGGGGGGTGTAACGAAAGTACTAATTTCGGAGAAATTCTGGCGTGAGGGGGAATGATCTGAGAAATCCAAGAAACTGGAAACAGTCAGACGCTCAATATACTTCCCATAATGCTCAGCTACTTTTGCTAATACAAAAATTAAAATAACTTCAATCAAAAAGTATAAAATCGGTATTACTAGCAGGCCCCCAATGGCTGAAAAAATGAACTGAACGCTATACGAGACCAATGCTGAAGATAGGATAGATTTGAATTGAGCAGAGGTTTTATAGTGCAGTTTTCTATCTATTTTCCCGTAAATAGTTCTGCCTCCAGGCAGAACAAAAATTTTGGATTTTCTGTGAATGAACTGGAATTCCAAATTTTTCTAGATTTTTGAAATTTCTAGTTTCTGATGGCTAGAAATATACACTTTGATGTGGGCTTGCTCCAAAAGTTTATTTGCTCTAAAAGTCAAAATGTGTACACACACTTTTGGTCGCTCTTTTAAGTTTCCCTATAGTTAATTTTAAAACCAAAATAAATCATTCTATCCTGTATTGGCATTAAACTGTTTTAGCGCCATAACTTAACTCCTAAACTAAAACCCTAGCAGAACTCTTACCATAACACACCATAACAGAACTCAAGAGTGCTCATAACAGAACTGAAAATTGGTGCTATAACAGACAGTGCACTAATCTAAATTGACCCTGTAGATATTCAATTATTCTAGTGATCGATTAAAGTTACAGCTAATCTAACACATTTGCGACATCATCGCTGATCATGCTGATCATGCTGATGCAAATGCAGCAAAAATGAAGACAAAAAGATACAAAGGTACAGTTAACTTTAAGTTCTCAGCAAATGTTTTAGTTAAGCTGCTCACACTTCACTAAAAGTACTTTAAGTTTAATATTTTCAACGATAAAACTTACTACTCGATAACTCAATAACTCAAATTAAGTACAAAGCCAGAAATCATTGTGTTTGACGACAGAGATGTTTTAGAATTTATTTAAATTTTCAGACTTTGACCATCCAGTGGATAATTTTTTGCAAGGGCCGCCCCCTGGATGGATAAATCTTGGGAGCGGCCGGTCGAGAACTCTTGTAATTTCACTTTTGTATCTTTTGTGGTTTCTCCTGCAGAAAATACAAATCTTTGTGGAAAGTTTTACAAGTATGCGCAAAAACTTATTACTTGATAGCTCGATATGGCAAACTGAGTTTGTGGGCTACAGAAAACATAGTTTCTAAGTCAGAAATTTGCGGAATTTTACAAATTTTCAGTCCATCAACATTACGTGGGTGAGCAATTTTCCCCGCTGCCACAAAGCTTTCGTTAATACTTTTGAGCAATCACTTCGCCTCCCTTAGCCAACCCCGCTATGTATCCTTACTGGTTGGCATATGGGTACGACTGCGGAGCAGGTAACAGGAGTCTGTGTTCCGGTGCACGGCCTGAAAAGGCTTCTCCCCTTCCACAGATGCATTCAACATTTGAGTTGTCACCCTCGGCTTCGAAATTCTGTAGGTTGGAGTTCTCTCCGGGGGCCACGTTACCGTTTGCCTTACAATAAATTCACATCATTTTATTTTCCGATGGTTAACGACGTAAAGCATCCAAAACAACGTGGTGCTATTAGATACATGTGGTTCATGGTACATGTTAATCAAAGGTTCTCGATAACAGTAAGTGTCATTAATTTTTGTTTTGTTATACACTACTGCATAATATTTGCAGCAGAATTCTCGATGTAGTGTTGTTTTGATTTCTCCAAAACACGCATATCCAGTTGCTTAGTCCGCCAATATTTTTCAACCTTGTGAATAGAAGGCAATTATGATCCAATAGGGCAAAAGTCATGCTCCAGTCTTAGGTTTTGAATGACTATGAATTTACAGAGTCTGCAAAAACAATATAAGACGAAAACATTTATAAACTCTCATTAGAGTGATTGTTTAGATGTCCAGCGTTAAGCGATAACAGTGAGCTGCTTGCTTTTAAATTTTGTCGAAGGTACAGGAAACCGGGTACCCTGGAAGCCTTCAGTTATTAGATATAAGATTAATAACATCATTCCAGTTATTATGTACTCAAACAATTCCAGTATATTAAGTGTACCAGATTCCAAGTGTTATGCTTTTCCGGTGCACTATGTCCAGGCAACTGTCGTAATGTCCGAGTCTGTCCTGGGTTTCTTACTTTGTATTGGAACCATTTGCTCCATTGTGAAGCGTCCACCCACCCAAAAACCTCCTGTTTATGATTATGATAGTGCAAATTGCTACAGATATGCTCACTTCTGGCCTTCTACATCAATAACGGAATTTCTTTGTTTGTTCGTCGAGAGTATTTTAATAGCGCTCTAGCAATACTTGCAGGTTACTACGAAAAATGTATTTACAGTATGCAGCTTTACATTTACTTAATTTTTTCTGTTGCTCGAGTAATGTTCATCTTTTGGGACGATAAGAAAGCAGCTTTGCAGCTGTTTCGACTAAAAATTGAAGTTAAAACGTTTTTGATCTATTTTTGCATTTTGCTGTATGTCATTAATGTTGCGGAAACCACTGGTTTCGCCTATGTTACCCGAAATGTATTGCTATTTAATACTGGCTGTGGCTACTTACAGTCAGTGTACGAGACTGCAAATCGCATTGCAAATCACTACACATGGGGGTGAAAGAGGGGCTATGCTGTAGTGCATAAGCGCCGTTTGCTATCTGCGGACCTACTCATGGATCGTGCGAGCCTACTGATCAAGCAAACAGAAGGGAATAGACTTAAGCAGCCTGAAATCAATATTCTGATCATGTGCGCAATTAGTCTGCTGCTGCAGTCACTGAACGCGCTGAGCTGGCGATACGTCGGTCCCGTATTCATGTATTTCGACATCACAAATTCCTGTGCCACCAGTGTACTTGCATTGATCCTAGTAAAAAGAATGCTGAGAAATTCGTTTGTTTTTTCTGGTAACACTTCATCGTCTGCTGTGAGCCCTGCGTTGACTCAGCAAGGCTTGCGACGAATTCGTTTTAAAACTGTTAGTGTCATTAGTAGAGCGGCTGAGGCACCCATTCAAACTGCACCTTAAGTATGTGACCTTCTTGACAAAGAGTAATAGCTTCGTTGACTTTCGTCCCTATGTATTGACAGCCCTATTCGGACATTCATCACTATTCCCCTGTATTGTGCTGTCGTTTCTTAGTTTAAGCCAATTTTATTAATTAACAAGATTTGACATTTTTAGACTTCGAATCGCGTCAAATTACGGATTTTTATTAAGGTAATTTTAAATAATGATAAAACACTTCAT